>JAQNCB010000005.1:12928706-12936023 GCA_030068295.1 Euristhmus nudiceps | reverse complement strand
CAACACTATAAATGCTTATAATAACAATTACACATTCAAAAACAATGCATAAGATGTAAATAAAATATAAATAATATTAAATACATACGTGTAATTGTATATAGATGTAAATAAAGTGTAAGAAATGTGGTTTTATGACTTTTAATGTAATTTTATTTTGGCTCGACTCACTTCTGCCTCTTCTTTTGTTACACGAATGCTGGGGAATTCATCATCTCGACCAATCAGCTTGCGAGGTTTGATTCGAGACTTCAGAGCCGAGTCACCCGAGAACCGAATTCGAGTCGTAGCTACCTCATTTTCCTGAACTTTTACCCTATTTTTGTATTTTTCTATGAATATATAAAAAAATGTGCGATGCACTGAAGCCGCAGAACCTGAAGCGCGATATAGCAAGGGATGACTGTACTTATTGATGTGAATGAAGGCGTTGAGATGAAAGTGAATTTCATTTTTTTTTTTTAAAGAAAAGAACACGCAGGACGCAGACGTGTGAAGTACAGGAAAGTACTAGTTTTTATTCCTTCATATTCAAACTTCACAAACAGCGTGAACTTGTACAATACCTCAAGAGAGTGAAAATTACAAAAAAGTGCTGGTAACATTTACAAAAAAATCATCATCCTTACTTTTGCGACAATCAGTTATTCTTCCACTCCTTTTTTTAGTCTTTTGTATTAAGGCTTAATACTTCTGTATAAAGTATATGCAAGATAAGTCTTCACAGTTTTTTTCGAAAAAAAGTCACAATATTATGTAACATAATGAAGCTTTTACAGCTAATTTTTCTGTATAATAACAAATACACATCACTGGTAATTATACGTGAAATACAGGGCTTACTGTAAAATGGCAGGTAATGATACTGACTGCTGAAATCAATTTTTTTTTTGAGTTTTATTTTTTTTTTCTCCTTAAACACGTTTATAGGAAAGGTTACATGAACATAGCGCTGCGATAACTGAAGGACGAGAGAATGAAAGGAATAGTATGATTAAAAAAAAAACAAAAAAGAAGAAGAAAAAAAAGAAACAGAGATCGCCTCCAAACTTTGGCACATCCCTTTTATTTTTATTTTTTTTCCTCGTAAAATATAATCAGGTTTATTCTGTTGTTGTTGATGTTGACGTTATTGTGAGCGAGACTGGTGTAAAGTGAAATGATGCTGCGTAGTAAGGTGCTCAATCAAACGCATTCGACGACTCGACTCGGCCGCGCCATGATAAGGTGCATTTCTAAGACTCAAAGCATGGAGGCCTTTTTCATCCCACTAACAAAGTCAGTAATCATTCAAATCATTAGAGTAATAATAATAATAATAATAATAATAATGACAATGATACAAACAATAATTTACAAAAGAACACAAAACATCATTATGACCAAAAGTGTCGAGGCGACCTCGCGAGCTCATGCGTGTTTAACGTACATCAAAAGTAAAATTAAAATTATTTCTTTATGCTGTATGCGTGTTAGACGTGTGCCGACATCCCAACCCTGTGTGAGTTTGTGTGTGTGTGTACACTGTTTTAAATATTATTAAAAGTGTTTTAAACATCATGCATGAACCTTATTAATAATAATAATAATAATAATAATAATAATAAGTCTGATGTTGTTCTTGTGTTTGATGTTAAAAAGTGTGACGTGATCGGCTATGATGCTAATGTTACTGCTAACGCTAGCACACGATAGCGTGTGACGGAGCTGATCGTCGGCACACACCTAACCGGCGGGTGTTTATCGAGTGTGAGTGTGAGATGGTCTGAACCGAATGCGACACAGAACGAAGCAGAAATTCAGGTTTTCATTTTGTTGGTAATTTTTTTTTCTTTTTTTAAATCCGGGGGATTTGTGTTTTTTTTTCTTTTGTTGTCTTTTTTTCTTCCGTAAGCTGCACTAGTTTACAGATCAGCGTTATGAGAGCTCTAGCCCTAAATGTTACCCTCATGCACACGGTTAAAGTGACGCGACAAAGCTCGCTTTAAATCACCGAACATCACGAAAAAAGCGGTTTTGGTTTTTTAGTGCAAACACAATCGCTGGCTTCAGCTTCTGGAGAATAACAAGCTCACCAAGAAAGATCACATCGAAGGCACATACTTATGCTTCCTCTAACACGCGACGAGTTTGAGACGTGACACCTTTATTATTATTATTTATTTATTTTTCTTTTTTTTTTCTTTTTTTTTGCGACACCTTTCAGTAAACACCACGAAGCGCTTATTACATTAAAGCCACTAGTTCTGAAAATATCCAAAAAAATTTCATCACTATTTATGATTGCTATCGATTATCGACGATCCATCGGAAATTATCCGTGAAGGAAAAGCGACGACGCCGGTTTTCTTTCCTTTACCGATAATTTTTGCAGCTTGCGTGTGGGACTCTTGTTATCGCCGCACACAGAACAGCAGGAAACGTGTTTCCTACGACAGGCTGCGACGTCGATTACACTCGCATTGAATTGTTGTCGTTGTTGTTTATTTTTTTTCTTTTGTGGGCGGAGTCCTGGGAACACGGCGCTGCAGATCTGGGAGCTGTGTGAAAAGAGCGACGACCACACGACGACGCAGCGGCGACAAACACCAGCGACGACCACACGACGACGAACGGAAGGAAAAGTCCATCTACATATACTTGCACGAGGCCTTTTTATACGCGAGCGTACGGATCCGAGGGCAGAGCGAAACCGCTGGCGAAAAATCGCTGAGGTTTTTTTTCTTTGCATTAAAAACCGTTACGTGTTTTTTTTTATTTGCGCCGTGTTCCCGGGACGAATCTCCACATCTCCGTTTCCACCATCTCGTCTCCACTTGTTTTGTTTTTTTCTTTTCCTCTTTTCTTTTTCTCACCAAAACAACCACGCGAGGAAACAGGAAGTACTAAATGTCGTAATGCGCCTCGTCCCCATTGCCTTTTCGCTTCCTTGCGTACGAATCCGTAGTCTGCGCGATCGAACGTGAATCTCGAGGACGTCACGTGACGCACGCCTGTACCTTTTTTTTATTTTAAAGAATTTTTTTTAAATAGTTAAAAAAGACCCTCGTTCTCCTCCCTGTCTCTCTGAAACACACAGCATGGTGTGAGCGCACAGGCATTGTTTACCGTTCCTTACACTCACGCTTCTATAATAATAATAATAATAATAATAATAATAATAATAACGACTCAAATTGTTCTTTTCCAGACGTAGATATTGCTGTTTATCCAAGAAGACCAATAATTGTTTTAGTGCAAATCTCTTTTCTCGTTTTGGGAAAAGTGGCAGTCGGGCTTTTAGTTGAAGACGAGCATTTTTGCGATGAAGAGCGAGAGACGACTTTTAGATTTAGTGGTTCCTAAAATTCACTAAACACCTACTTCAGTGGTTTCCCTTCTTTATTTTTAAGACGTCTTAGAAGAAGGCATGTGCTGATAATAATAAAAGTTTAATATCGTGATATTTTAATTATCATAGAAAAAAAAATCCTAAAACTTATTTTAAAGGTGGCTGAAATAAATAATAAAAAAAAACACAATTTTAACTGATCAAAGTTATAATCCTAATTACAATATTTTATCAAGAAAAAATATATTTAACATTAATTCTGGGATTGATTTAAATGAATTAATTATTCATTCTAAAAAATAAAATCAGATGATAATGATACAGAAAGGCACGCTCAGGACAATTATTATATTTTAAATTACTTGCGATATTGATATCACAATATATCGGCATTCTGATTATCGGCACATGCCTCCGTCCCAACTCTTCCAGCTTCACCAATTTAATCCAGGATGGTTTTTGTTGATTTCCTGCGACGTCCCGCAGTAACGGACACAGTAACGCAGTGTCCCGTGCTGCTTGTTTGTGTCTCACTTTAGTCCAGTGTTCGACAAGTCAAAAAGTATAAAAACACGGCTGTGTACATACACACACACGCGGAAAAAAAAATCAAAATGAAAATACACAATCAATCAAATAATCAATCATTCAAACCTCTCCTTCCACCTCGGGAGCAAAACAGCAGTCGTCACAAAAGCAAAAAAAAAAAGTTTTAATTAAAAAAAAAAAAAAAAACAAAAGCAAAAAAATTGTTTATTTTTATTTTTTTGTTGTTTTTATCTAAACTGCAGCATATAAAGTAGGGTTGCTTAGTTCTCTCTTTTATTATTATTTTTATTTTTTTTCCATCCTTCCTCCCGTTACTACGACAGCTCCGCTCCTGCCAGGAGACGCTTAGAGAATAAACCTTCAGCATGCGGCCCGAATGGAAGAAAGAAACAAAAAGAAGAAGAGAAAATAAACGATGTATAAGTGCTTCTTCTTTATATGTCGTCTTTTTGTGTACACGGATATGTGTGTGTGTGTGTGTGTGTGTGTAAGATATGATTATAAACAGCATAAAAAACAACTTAAAGTTTGAATATGACTCCAGATTTACAGCACTCGAATGTACATGACGATAAAACAGGGAAGCGATGATGCTAACAGGGTAAAATGGATATAAATATATATATATATCATGTATGTATGTCTATATATATGTATATAAATATATGCGGACGAATAGCTAACCCATGTACGCTAAATTAACTCTAAATGAGCTCATGCTTCACCAATAATATTGCCTTTATCTAATGACCACGGGCTTTACATTCTACTCTGATATCAACGTTTTTCCACCCAACGTATTTACACCACCGATTAATATTCATGGTTTTTTTTAACGTCACAGGAAAGAAAATAAAAGAACAGAAACAAAAACAGAGACAGGGAACGTTTGGTCCTTTACGTCACCATGTCGCGTTTCGTAGCGTCTGTGTCGCCGTGTGTGTGTGTGTGTGTGTGTGTGTGTAAGACTGAGTGAACTCACGCAGATGCTGCAAAATACAAAAACATGCGTTGAACAGGCACTAGAGTTTCAATCACGTACGTTTTTTTAATTCGTGGGAAGTTTCGTGCGAGCGTGTTTGTTAGAAGAATTATTTATAGTAATAATAATAATAATAATAATAATAATAATAATAATAATAGTAATGTGCAAACAAAGAAAAACAGCTTGGTCCTTTTTAATTTATATCAAAAAACAGCTTTTATAAAAATATCCAAAAAATAACAAGGGCATAATTAATTATTTCCACAAATCCAGTGCATTTTATTTCATTATTTAATTATTAATTTATTTTTTTGAATTATTTTTTTTTTTTTTTTTTTAAAGAAAACACAGTTGGCTGATCAAGGACTGAACGAGTGCAGAAATGTTTGTTTATTTATTTTTTTATAACCTAGAAATCACTGCACAAGTGTTGGGTTGGATTTTTCATCTGATTTTTATTTTTTATTTTATTAAAAATTTAAAAATATTCAGGTTTCTTGTTTTTGGTCTCAGTGAGAAGGCAGAGATTTTGACGTTCTCATGTGTGTTTAAAGTTCAGCCAAAAAAAAAATCAAACTTCACATCAAATCATGTGAAGACATTTGATCGGACGCGCTGATGCTCTTTGGTGTTTACAGGAATAATAATAATAATAATAATAATAATAATAACACTTACACTTTTAGTGTTTTCAGGTTATTAAAATTATAATACATTTAGAAAAAATCAATATAAATAATGAACACAAAGTTCATTCAGCTTGGAAGCCATAGGCAGCTGAGAGTAGCGTTAGCGTTAGCATTAGCATATCTAGTGCAGATACAGCGCATCTAAAACATTTTTAAAGGAACGCAGGAAAAAGTCGCACAGTGCACGTGGATGGTTTGCGGGTTGTGGATGATTGAGAAGCTCAGAACGTGTGAAGGCGCCCGATCTTCATGGATCAATGCCACGTTCTTTTTTTTTAATTTTAAACACACACCTAGATATTTCTGCTACATTTAAAACTCGACCCGGACGCACGACGATCCTCTCATCAGTTCTCACGCATCAGAACATTCCCATACTCTTGGACTGGACGCCATAAAGTTGTGTGGTAAACGCCGCCCTGAACACGTAGCGATCAGGTTAGCGCTGGAATACCCAGAATGCCGTGCCGATTGCGGTGCGGTAATATTTACCCCCTGACTGAGCGATGCGGCGGCGCTTTAGCCTGTTTTTTTTTTCGTATTCGTTTAGCTTTCCTGTCGTGCTCGTCGTCTTATAGAAGGGTGCAGATCGCTAACTAGCCATGGAGCCGCACAGCATTCTGGGAGTTTGAGCCTGTTGTTTGCAACAAATTTTTAAAAATCATGGAAAAATTAAAACTTTTTAATTAAATAAAATGAATTCTAATTTCTTTTGTACATTTTCTCAGGTCTCAAAACCGGAATGTTTCTAAGCTCATGTTCAGGGTGGAGTTCAACGCGACGACGACGGTCGGTAACGTTTATATGGTACATGTATGTACGGCCGCGTGCTGTCGTCCAGCCGCTGATACAGTCCTGATCTCGTGTTTCCGCACATTCCGTGAATCCGACAGGAACCAGAGGGAAGAGATGTCGTTTGTTATTTTGGTAAATATCTGTGAGAGCATCAGCATTCGGACACGACTGCTCCGAGACGTCCGATGGGTTTTTCTTTCTTTGTATTTTTGAATCTTTTGATATGAGCGCAGTTTGTCCGCGCGCTGGGGTGGGGGAGGGGGGTGTTTGAGGGGCGTGGCCGACGGACTGCATTCAACTCACGGCTTTTCATTTCAACGCGGCGTCTTTTTTTATTATTATTATTCCAGGATCAGTGGAATGCTTCTCCAAACTTTTTCATTCATTAATTTATTTTTAATTTTGTTGTGGTGATTAAAAACGTGCAGAATGCAATAAATGAAAGAGAATCCAGGCGAGGGGGTTTTGTCGGCGGATGAATAGCTGCGAGACGAGAGGAATGTTTGTGATTGAGACGGCGGAATGCGAGCGATGATTGATATTCCCTCTGTGTGTGCGTTTATGTTCCTTTTCTCTCGTTAGTGCCGCTTTTATTTTCTCAAGGACGAGTTATTATGAAAAGAAGGACCACCGATACACCGACTCGGCCACAATGCGGCTGAGTGACGTCCGGAAACCGGCGGAATAATAATCATCATAATACGTCGGTCATGTTGCTGAAATGGAAACTTTTATTATTTATAAAAAAATTGCGAGGTCTTTAGCGTGAACTAGGCATGTGCGAGACCTGGGCTCGGTGAGAGCCTCACTATGTTCCCCCCGTGCTTGCGTGGGTTTCCTCCGTGTACCCCAGTTTCCTCCCTTCCTCCCACAGTTCAAAGACATGCACGTTCGGATAACTGGCTGTTCCAAGTTGGCTCTCGGCGTGAGCGTGAACGGGATTGTCTGGCGAGCTGCTCAGGGTGTAA
>JAQNCB010000005.1:12779805-12791323 GCA_030068295.1 Euristhmus nudiceps | reverse complement strand
TGAGTGTGTGAGAGTGTGTGTGTGTGTGAGTGAGTGTGTGTGTGTGAGAGTGTGAGTGTGTGTGTGAGTGAGTGTGTGTGTGAGAGTGTGAGTGTGTGTGAGTGTGTGTGTGTGAGTGTAGGATCTAGTTGAAGTTAGCAGTGGTACTGAAGCCTGGCTGGAAGTGAAGCTGAGATTTTCATGCGGGTGTTTTGGCTGAAGGACTGAAGGGAGGGTTTGTTTGGAGACGGTTTACCTTTCAGCGCGTCGCTCTGCTCCTCATCCTGCACTTTGAAGCTGCATCTGCTGTTTCAGCTGCGCCGCATAAAGCTCCGCTAAGTACATCCTCCCTCTACCACTTAAAGGGAGCCAGGAGCACCGCGCTGAAAAACAACACATACTCTCTCTCCCTCTCTCTCTCTCCCCCCCTCTCTCTTTCTCGCTGTCACTCCCTCCCTCTCTCAATCTCTCCCTTCCTACCTCTCTCTCCCCCCCTCTCTCTCTCTTTCCATCCTGGTGGATTAAGCACAAGAACTGGATTTCAGGCTTAAGGTTAAAGCAGGCCTCCCTCTTTCTCCCCCCCCCCACCCTCTCTCTCCCTCTCTCTCTCTCCCCCTCTCTCTCTCTCCCTCTCTCTCTCACTCACCCCCCTCCCTCTCTCTCCCTCTCTCTCTCTCTCAGAATAAGCACATCTGCCATGTTACTCAGGAACATCAGGAATCTTAATAAATCCTGACAGGCATCAATCCTTAATCAGGTTACAGGAATCAACAGAACTGAACTTGGTCACGATTTTATAAAATTCGACAAAACCCCGAGAAGAACGTTCCGCCCCACGGGTTCAACCCGAACTGGTTTCTTTCTCTTACACTTCACCACGAACAGTTTACTAACCATACCATATCTGTACACATCGTCCTTGTACACAGTGTCCCTGCCCTGCCCAGGATTCACACCCAGAACCTTCGTGCCATGTGGCAGACACGCTAACCACCACGCTACCGCACCGCGCATTTCAGCCGCATCGCTATGTTGCGTGTGCCGGGCATGGAATAGTCATTTAACTTATCCAATAACAACGACGCAATAAGTTTTGTCATTCAATGGTGAATGAGGCAATATTAAGAAATATTCAACAGCTTTACACCAATCAGAAACAAGGAAATGTTTTGAATGCATAATAAAGCTCATTATCCTGAGAGTGAACCAATCACAGTGCGCTGTTCATTCTGGACGAGTGTTGAAGAGTTCAGTCCCATCAAGGGGGAAAAATACTTGCTTTTGAATAAAAACATTAAATAATATGAAATACATCACAGAAATATGTATAATCTCAAAGCAGTTTTCTGTAACATTCCCTCATGCCTACATGTCGAGCAGCAGTTTAATGTTTATCAGGATTATTTTATTCATAAAAGCACGTGAGGAACCCAGGGTCTGCGGAAAAGGTTCCTCCATCACACCGCATGAGTAACGTAAATATTCCAGCTATGGTTGTGGTTTTAATTACTCATGTACCCATATCTTACGCTATGTTCTATAGTACGAGGGAGGAAACTCATTTTAAGGATTAATGAGAAGGCTCGGGTTTGATGTCTCAAGGTCACTTAAGGTCAAAGGTATGGGTCTTATTGAAAAGCTTGTACATGGTTTCCTGTTAGTGTTTCCATAGTAACTGAATATATATCACTCCTTGTTTTAACCCTAGTGTGGTTCCCCTCTAATTTGCTAACGTGGAAGGTAAACCCGAGAGTATTTTACCCTAAATTAAATAATATGTAATAACATACTTATGACATACGTATACTCACGCTGCCAGACGTCGTAATTACCCCGAGTGAATTCCACCCTGGTAACCGTTCTAGGGTTAAAGTTATAATCACACCAAGATTTTGTGACCTTGCTCTGAACTTCACCTTTGACCTTGCCATGACATGAAAATTGAATCATTTTTACAGCACAGGGAGGGCAAAGTGCTCACAACATGACAGACAAACAGTATCATGTTTGAATATCCGCTCCAGCGATACCGCATCCGCGATTTACAACCTGCAACATGGAACACATGCACCTTGTGTACAGTAAATATTAAGTGTATTTATTGTTGTTTAATGTGGATACAGAGAATAAATCCAGTTTAAACAATAAAAAAAAAACATTACGAAGTTAGTGATCTTTGGTTACATTTTTCAACATAAACTTTCCTTTATCTTCATACAAGAACAAACAGAATGTACATTTGTGCTTTTCTTTCTCAACAACATCCAAAATGTTTAATACTGAGGTTTGTGAACACGCCCTCATCGACTCCCAGCAGATTTTTTAACTCGCTGCCAATTTCCAGGCTACATGCTAATTAGCAAACTCCAGATATTCCCAAGTCGATGAATATGTTCAGATTAAAGTTCCCCATTCACTAATGTATATCCGAAGTGTTTTATCTTTTCATTTTGAATAAATATAAAGGTTCCCTGGTGAAGCCACCGCGGCTCACAGGCTTAGCATCTCTTACTCACCTGCTGTACATCTAGAAAACAAACCACAGAAATCAAGGTTTGAGAAACAGGAAGGGAAATGAATAAATACGGCAATGTTTACTTTCACTGCCGCTCGGCAAGGATGGATATCCATTCACCAGCATCTGTTTGCTTTTGTTAGTAGGATTACGCAAAAATTACTGATGTGATCTGCACCAAACTTTGGTTGTGGGGCGGGGCGGGGCGGGGCCTGGGCCTGGAAAGAACCACTTCAATGATGCAGGTGATCCGTGCATGGGAACATGTTGAAAAAAATTCCAAGATCCTGAAGAATCCTTGTATTTCATTAGCATGGGCGAAAACGTTCATACAGCACCCACCAGGGGGCGACATTTCATTAAAACTATGCCAAGTTATAGTAATTCATTTGTAACTAGAGGAGGTACCTTATACTTGTATTGAGCCCTTCCACTTATTAATATCACGGCGGCCGGTGCAGGGGTCATTAACACTTGTGTACAGGAGCAAACAAATGGCTTTAGACAGACATTGTGGATCCGATTCCATTTTATTTCCAAGAGATACCGCCATATATCACATTTATTTAATCTACCTGGGAAGTGAATGGGAAACTATAAAATGTTATTATTTCATTATATCTAACAAACTGACAACGCAACTTAACGATTCTTATCCGGCGGTCCATCCTACACGAGAAAATATCCGACTCCCAGTTGGAAACGCAGACAGCATTCCCATGTAACGCGACCCGAGTTCTCTGGTATAAACACGCCTAACGTGAGAAAAACACGGCAGCATACAGAGATCTGCATCGGGTTTCCACTGCGGCCGTGAAAAGATGTTTTAAAAGCTTAAAACTTAAGTTCAGCCTCACAGCATGGCACTGTCCACTTCAGCGTCATGGTGACGCTCAGCTCCAGACCGCGGTACGATGGATTGCGGTATCAGGTCGTGAAGCCGACGCCAGTGTGCTCAAATCAGTATCGAACCTTCACCAGTCTTCAACTCCGCATCATTCCATTTCTCTCAAACATAAAACGTTCACTTCCAGACAACAGCCGACCGCTTCAAGTATCTTATCCTTCATTCTAATCCCGGAATAAAAAAAAACACTTTTATGTACAATTTAAAAAGAAAAGCATGTCCTTCAGACACACAGAGCAATTATTAGGCGTAAAACGCCGTTTCATACAACAGCGACGATCTTCACAACACTGAAGCAAAACGACGTCATGAGATGCAAACCGCATAAATAAATACCACCCTTCAGGAGTTTTGTACAAAGAATCACTTTTTTATATAGAGATATTTAGTTTTAAATGACGATGCATCACGTCCCAGTAATATTTTATATTATATTATATTATATTATATTATATTATATTATATCACACAGTATAAACACTAACAATAAGCAGACCCAATTTGGTTGTCATGGGAACGTCTGAAATCGGTCCCGACTCCTGTTCCCCATCCAGAAGGAGGCGCTTTAATGCAGGCAGCATTTATTTTAATGGATTTTTTAAAATGCGCGTCGCAACAATGCCGCCAAGGTTCTTTCCTGATTACGTAAGCTCTATAAAAAGGCACTTCTCACACTGTGAATATTTAATACGCAGCCATCTAACATTTATGAAGCCGGCCTTGATGGTGTCATGATGACAGGAGCCTCTCATGAATCTCTGGGCTGCACAATTCAAATATTTTAACGAAGGAGATGTTTGGAGCGGAGAACATTCAAATAAAACGAAACATAAAGGAAATATAGCGGCGAGCAGCGATTCCAGGGGTCCAAGCGGAAGAACAAGAATGTCGGGTATGGGTGGTGATGAAGAGGAGTGATGAAGAGGAGGAAATTATGCCACAGAAAGAAAAGAGTATTTTTTTTTTTTTTTGGGAAAAGGATGTTGGAAGAAGAAGCAGAAAGATAAAAATCCCAGTCACTGGGGCGTAAGCAGCGGGTTGTGATCTGACGCTTGGACCCCGAATAAAAATCCCGATGATGAACGAAGCCTTCGGGGTGTTTGGGGCGGAGTGTGAACCTGTGCTGCGGCGCTTCAGCTCAGGTTTAAACCGCGCCGCTGTAACACCGGATATCTGATGTATTGCCACTTCCCAAAGAATCTCGTCTTTTGGACGGATTTTTATTTTTCTCCCTGTTTTTTTTTTTTTGACACCAACACGAACACGATGTAACACTGTAATCACGGTTTAATCTTCATCAGTCAGATAATTGGATTTTGCCTCCCGTGCCGTAATCCCTGAAACGGGTACGAACGGCAGAATTAAATACACACGGCAGGATTTAATACCATTTAAAAATCCGGCCCGAGCGACAGCAACCCCCTGAATGGTTCCGTGACGCCACCGCGGCGACACTGAGGATTCAGCGCAGCTTCATCTTCACCATTTTGAGACGACGGGAGTCAGAAACATACAGCAGTTCGCACTAAATACACTTTTAACACCATGGCGCGTAACACAAGGCTTTACAAAAAACACGTTTCTCTTCGGCGGTTCTTTGGTTTGATAAAGTTCCTTAGCAGCAGCGTTTCACTACAACAATTATTTATTTTTTTTTTACATCCATCAGCCGTAGAACTAAATGGCACCTTGTTGGGGTTTGTTTGTTTTTTGTTTTTTTTTCTCAGCAAGAAGAAAACGGTGCAGAAACATATTACATTCAGCGGCGGCGGCGACGACGACGACGAACACTCGCAAGCCGACCGGCGCCTCACTCGATCTGCCGGCTGCTCCTGTTATCGAAAATCATGGACCTCCTCTGGGGCTGGTAGAAGCAGCTTGTCGAGGTTTCCAGTCTCTGTCCGCTCTTAGGCAAAGTCATCTTGTTTCGTAAGGTGACCCCGTCTGGGGTTTTAAGGTTCTCCGTGAGCTCCTTGGCGAGGACGTCGGGAGGAGATGATTCGGCGGGACTCTTGATGGGCGACAGGACAAGTTTTCCGTCGTCGCCTGCCGGATGATAGTCCATGATGGGGAAGGGGGGACTGAAGAGAATCAAGCTCTGAGGTCTCGGGCGATTCCGGAAGGACGACCTTTGAAGTAAGGCGGATCTTTCTGGTCTGGGACAGTCCATGAAAGAGTCGCCGTTGGCAGACCGCTTCCTCCTGAGTACAGGAAACTCGGGGGTAGGCGCCTGCTTGGACAGCTCTGGCGGTCTCTCCATGGACGCCTGTCTGTGGATCCTCGTGACCGGTTTGCAGTTCTCCCTTTCCTCTTTGGAATCCTTTACGGTCTGGAGAGGAGGTAAAGAGTCTGCCTTCTCCATTCTGATCTTCTCAGGTACACTGTCCCTTTGGTCTTGCTCAATGCCAATGTTCTCCTGATGAACCAGATGTGGTATGTGGCTGTACTGGACCTTCGGAGGTACAACAGGCACGGCCTTGGCTTGACATGTCTTGATCATGAACGCAGTGCGCACTGAAGACACGCTGACCGGCGCAGAGTTGCGCCTCATGGGCGCTTGTCGGTCCCTGAGGAACATTTCCAGTTCCGGCGACAACCCATCGTGCTTTGTTCCTGAAGGGTTTATTGCTCCCCTCTGGTCCACGAGATCAAGGTTCTGCTGATTTGAGATGTCCCTGATGCACCGGTTCCCCAAATCCAGGTTGAGAGAGTATGGTCTGTGTTTCGGAGTCATGTTCTCCTCGTTCCTCTCGGCGATGCAGGGCTCGTGAGACACCTGCCGGTGAAATTTGTGGGAGAAGACAGAAGTCTTTGGTTTTGGAGCAGTGCTGCTTCTCTTTGGGATTCTGAGAATCTCCTCATGGTGGACGGTAGTACTGGCTTGTGTGGGCTGTGAGGTTGGAAGGGTTTGTTTCGTCTCCAGTTTGTCTCCAGGATCTTTAAAATCATCACCAAGTAAGAGCTCAGGTTCACTTTCCTCTCCTGATTCATCCAATTTGTTTCTCTTGGAAGAGAGACTGAGAGCAGCTTCAGAGATTGTGGCGGTATCTTCTGGTACGTTCCCTGATGGAGGTTCTTCATCTACAATCTTCTTGTTTTCTTGCATGTGATGGACGTTTGGTTGGCTGGATGTCTCCCCTGATTCTGGAGCTGGTGTTTTAAACATTGTGAAAAGATTTTCCAGTTTGGTTGAGTGGAGCGGACTGGTGACCCACTGCTGGGTGGTGCTCAAGTCCTCCCAGGGCTCCACTTGATCCAGTCCTACCAAATGACTCCCCCAAATATCATCATCATCCTGAGCTGGAATCTCTATCGTGAGGCGTTTTTCCTCTGCGCCTTTGGAAGGCCGTTCGTTGTCCCTCTTTCCTGCGGCTGTTAAATGAAGATGAATCCTGTTAGTTTTCTTCTTGTCGTTTTTATTCTCATCGTGGTCCTGCGGTAATTCAGCTGCCTTCTTATCTGCGGACAGACCAGGAGCCCGATCACATGGCTTACTATCCAGATTGGAACCGTAAGCAATGGCGTCATAGTTCTCTTTGGCCGGGAAATGTTCGGGTGGAGAAATGGAAGGCCACGAATCAGCATCTTGGAGAATATCGGTCTCCTTCAGCTGAAGGAAGGGGGAGATTGCGTCCAGTGACTCGAACGAATCCAGGCTCTTGTACTCCTTGTTGTTAGCATCCAGGTAATTCCAGTCGAGGTAAGTTTTGATTGGCGTTTCCGGGGAGAGCCTCTGTGTCGTAGTAAACAGCGTAGCACCTGAGCGGACCACCATGAGACCTTTTATGAGGTCTTTGAAGTGTCCCTTTGTAGACAGTGGGTGAGTTGGTAAACTGCTTCTTCTCTTCGCTTGAGCGGTCAGATTCAGGGCGCCATCGTGTGCAGTGATTTTACTCATCGAGCTGCTGGTCTTCAGTTCCTCTTTCGAAAAGTGCGTCTCGGACTCGGTGATCCTGAGCTCGTGTTCGGGCCACGCCTCCGGACCGATCGACTCTACATCCTGTTCAAGAGATTAAAAGGGGTTTCATTAGTCTCCATTTGGAGCGAGATACTCATCAAGGCTGATTATTAATATTATATCTATAATTCATTCGTAAATGATTAGCTTTAGATAATAGAGTTAATTAAGTTGGTGAGTCACTGTGGCGTAGCGGGCAGCACTGCTGCCTCACAGTAAGGCGTCCTGGGTTTGAGCCCCAGGCTTAGTGAGGACATGTCTGTGTGTACGGTGCATGTTTCCTTCGGGTATTCTGGTTTCCTCCGGCAGCCCACAGACATGCACGGGTGCGAGCGAATGGTAGTGGGTGTTGGCCCTGCCATGGTCTGGTGAGCTGTTCAGGGTGTACCCCGCCCTCACCCAGAGTTGACTGAGATAGGCTCTGCCCTCCCTGTAATGCGAGTAGGATTGAGTGGTTTGGTGAAGTGAGTGAGTGAGTGATGATGGTTAATGCGCTGCGAGAGGAACACGGGGACGGATTACCGGCCGCGCCCACATTCCAAAGGTGAATTAAACATGACATTAATCCCCAAAACATTACTTTAATCCTAACAAAGTGAATTAAAAAGGGGAAATGGAGCTCATGATAAATCTGATCAAAAAACTGAAAAAAGATGAATAGAAGACAGAAAATATAGATTTTTCTTTACAACTCGAATAAACACTGCACATTAATGTGGGATAAAGAAAACTTGTCATGTGATCAGGGTCATGTGATCAGGGTCATGTGGGGCTTGATGCACTGATTAGCATAACAGACAGGAGGGAAGAGGTGAGGATGGGAGGAGAGACGAGGAGAATAGAGGAGACGGGATAAGATGAAAGGAGAGTAAAGGAGACGAGGAGAAGAGGAGGAGGAGGAGGAGGAGGGGAGAGTAGAGGAGCAGAGAGGAGAAGAGAGGATGATGAGGAGATTAGTAGGTTAGGGGATTAGAGGCGAGAGGAGGAGAGGAGCAGAGAGGAGAGGAGAGGAGAGGAGCGGAGAGGAGAGGAGAGGAGAGGAGACATTAGACGAGAGGAGCAGAGAGGAGAGGAGAGGAGAGGAGACGAGAGGAGAGGAGAGGAGACATTAGACGAGAGGAGAGGAGAGGAAGGGAGGGGAGCAGTGATTTCTGGGGTCCGAGCAAAAAGACTAACAAAGAGTACGAGAGGCGATGATGAGCGATGAAGATGCATGATAACAACAACAACAACAACAACAACAATAATAATAGTGATCTTAATAAAAATAATAATGATAATAACAATAATATTATTGATAAAAAATAATAAAATAATGATAATAATAATAATATAATAATAATATTGATAATAATAATAATAATAATAATATTGATAATAATAATAATAATTATTATTATTATTATAAAAATAAAAATAATAAAAATAAAAATAAGTATATAAGTTTAACGTTTCTAGAACAAAACAAAGACTAATTAAACTGATAGCAAACAAACAAAATTTAATAATAATAATAAATTATAATAAAAAGAATAAAATAATAATAATTGTGATAATAATTATAATAATAATAATAATAATAATAACAACAAAAAAATAATAGTTATAATAATAATGATAGTAATAATAATAATAATAATAATAAATTAGAATAAAATAATAATAATGATACTAAAATAATAATAATAATAATAGTGATAATAATAATAATAATAATAAAAAAAACAAAATAAATAATAATAATGATAATAGTAATAATAATAATAATAATAAATATAATAATAATAGGAATAATAATAATGATGATTATGATAATGATAATAATAAACTAAATAAATAATAACAATAACGATAATCACAATAAGAGTAACAATAATAATAATAATAATAATAATAATAACAATAACAATGATGATGATAAAAAACAAAATAGATAGTAATAATAATGATAATAATAATAATGATGATGATGATGATGATGATGATGATAATAATAAACAAAATAAATAATAATGATGATAATAATAATAATAATAATAATAATAATAATAATAATAATAATAATGATGACAATGATAATAATAATAATAGTGTACCAGTTGGTTGAGTGCTTTTGGCTCAGTGCGCTGCAGGGACGAGGCGTCCGGTTCTTTTCGGGAGGTTTGAGGAGTTTCTTTGTGGGTTTTGTTTGATTCTCGCTGATCTGGAGTGAAGTTCTGTGACATTTCTACCCGAGGCTTCACCTCCACATCACTGCCTGAAAGCAGGAACACAGAACACACGTTATCTTTCTTTGGAAAAAGATTTGAATTCTCTCAAGGTCATGATATATTTTCTCTCTGAGGCTTTTTTGTAATTAACGCTTGTAATAAATGTTTAATTACCACTTAACAGCAGCTCATTACGTTAGACACGTTTATCAGGAGGTTTATTTCTGACACATGCATGTGCGCATTTACATGCACACACACACGCGCACACACACAATCTTATCTTACTCTGCGCCGCTGTTTCGGAGGGGACCACCCCGGTGCTCCTCTCATTCATTCGACTCTCCTCTGCGGGGACGGAGCTGCTGTTGCTATAGATACCGTATCCACTGCTGTTGCTGAGCGGGTTCTCTCTGCCCCCAAATAGTCTCTCCCTGTCTCGGAAATCAAAGCTCCCACTGTTGCTGGGGTGCGGCTCTCGAAAGCTAGCGCTTTCCAAGCTTCCCAAACTGCGTTCCCGCTCCTTCCCTGCCACCCTGCAGGGGGTGCTGTTCGAACTGATGACCGCCGACACGCGCAGCGGAACGGATACCGCAAACGGCTCCGAGATGTTGAGCGCCTTACGCTGATGCCTCGGTGACGATTCCAAGGGGAACAAGCTGCCTGGGAAAGACGGCCTCGATGAGCCATTGTGAGATGAACCGGAGTATAACATCCGGCGGTTCTTCGGGGACGTGGGCCGGCACGAGGACGACTCGTCCCCTTTGAACACCTTCAGCTGCTCGGGAAGAGCGCGCTGTAACGGAGTTGAAGCAGAAGGCGGAGAAGACGGAGAGGATGACGGCGACGAGGCGTTTTGAGACCCTCGGACGGGTTTTGCGGCCGGACTGCTTCCGGTTCCGCCGCCGGTTTTTCGGAGGTCAAATTCCCAGTTCGGATCTGGTTCATCAGGGTCGTAGTTGATATCCGAACCCAGGGTTCGGGATTTCATCACAGGAGCGAAGAATCCATTCTTTCCTCTGGCTGACATGGATTTATCTTCATCTGGGGAGGGGAGGAGGGGAGGGGGGGATAACTGGGTTACGATTTTGCAGTAATGTGAAATATTATTCAGGATTTAATAAACAATGAGTGAATCGGGTCGTGATTGGACCTGACGTGTGTAGAGACAAACATCCTGGTGTTTCATAATTAAAACTGTGGCACTGTTTCAGCTCTGAGTCTATAAAACACCGTCTGACTGATCTGGGGTCTCCGGTTTCCTCCTACAGTCCAAAGACACGCACATGAGGCGAACTGCCTGCTCCAAATTGCCCCTAGGTGCGAGTGTGAGTAATTTTGTGTGTGGTGTGTGTATGTGTGTGTGTGTGTGTGTGTGTGTGTGTGCGTGTGTGTGTGTGTGTTGGCCCTGTGATGAGCTGCTGAGCTGTTCAGGGTGCACCCTGCTTTGACCCAGATTCAGCTGCGACCCTGATAGGATAAAGCAGTTGGATAATGAGTGAGTGATGAGTGCAGGTATGAAGAGTGACGAGTGCAAGTGTGATGAGTGATGAGTGCAGGTGTGATGAGTGCAGGTGTGATGAGTGCAGGTGTGATGAGTGGTGAGTGCAGGTGTGATGAGTGCAGGTGTGATGAGTGCAGGTGTGATGAGTGATGAGTGCATGTGTGATGAGTGATGGGTACAGGTGTGGTGAGTGCAAGTGTGATGTACTGCACTGTTATAAACATTAACAGTATCGTACACTCTACACTTTATATCTGTATTCCTTCAGCAGGATCCACTCTATAAACCTTAAACACAGGGGAGAGTGTGGGGGGTTCTGTTCGGTGCACATGGTGTGGTGTTGTAGCGCCACCTGTTGGCAGAGAGCAGAGGGAATCCATACTCTTGGATGGTCGTATCCCGGTCTTTTCTGTGGAAGAGAGAGAGAGAGAGAGAGAGAGAGAGA
>JAQNCB010000005.1:12027900-12029920 GCA_030068295.1 Euristhmus nudiceps | reverse complement strand
TTTTTTTTTTTTTTTTTTTTTTTGTGTGTGTGTGTGTGTGTGTGTGTGTGTGTGTGTGTGTGTGTGTGTGTGTGTTTCACCTCTCACTCCTTTCTGCTTCTCATATTTGGTGTTTTAGAAGCCTGTTTCTGTTCAATCACATTTTTGTTGCGGTCTCCATGTGCAGTATTGCATGGCATTATGGGATATGTTACATGGCCTGTCAGATCCAGCAGGTCCTCCAGGGCTTGCGTGCTGTTCACAACATTCTGCGCTTCAGAGATTGGAGAAAACTTTGGCATGGAGATCAGATCTTCTTTAGACACAGGGCTGGGGGGGGGGGAATACAAATCCTTACCTTGAGAGATTGATATACAAACAGGCCTCACTACACAGTGCACTTCTTTCAATGTGTAATATTCTTGCACAAAAACATAGTGGAGATTATTTAACATATTACAGAAATCCCACAATGCATCAGGCTACTTTCCAAAGAGTGTACAGAATACCCAAAATGCACGTGTTACTACAGGAAACAAAGATCAGGGCATTATTATTTTAGCTCCAGTAGAACAAAACAATCTTGACTGATTCGGATCAAGGCCTCACCTGACCTCCATCATCTGCACCTCATCAGCTGCCTCCTTTCTGTCTCTTTTCTCTAGACACTCCAGGTCGCTGAGCGGTGGTGGGAACTGTGATGTTGGTAGTGGTCTGAGTGGGGGAGAGCTACTCAATGTCTTCTTTGCCGTCATCTGCGAGCTCAACTCATCACTAACTTGTTCACTCTTCACTGGACTGTTCATCTGTTTTTTGGTGGGGTTCTTCATCTGGCTGGGCCCCTCCTGGAAGGTTGGAGCCTTCACATCACTGTTTATCTCCTGGGCTAGGGGCTTTTTCACCAGGCTGTTCACATGCTTTAAGAACGGACTGTTAACTTGGTTGTTGATCTCTCTGGAGTTTGGACACCTTACTTCGACAGTGACCTTCTGAGAAGTTGAACTCTTCACTGAGCCCTTCACCTCTTCAGATGTTGTATTTTGGACTTGGCTGTTCACCTGGTTGTTTGGTTGTTGGAAGGTCGGCCACTTCACTGAGCTGTTCACCTGTTGAGTGATTGGATTTTTCACTGGACTGTTCACCTGTTGGGATGTGGCAGTCTTTGCTGGGCTGTTCACTTGCTGAGCAGTTTGACCTTTCATTAAGCTGTTTACCGGCTGAGCAGATGGATTCTGCAATGAGCTGTTCACCTGTTCGGAGGTGGGAGTTTTCAGCTGGCTGTTCACCCGTTGAGATGTTAAAGTATTCACTTGGTTGTTCACTTGTTGGGAGGTTGGACTCTTCAGTTGGCTCGACATTACTTGGTAGCTCGGACTTTTCTCTGGGCTGATCTTCTGCTGAGCAGTTGGACTGTTCACCTGCTGGGAGTTTGGACTTTTCACCTGGCTGTTCACCTGATGAATAGTTGATCCTTTAGCCCGGTTGCTCACTTGTTGGGAGATTGGAGTCTTTGTTGGGCTGTTCACTTGCTGAGCAGTTTGATCTTCCACTGAGCTGTTCACCTGCTGTGCAGATGAATTCTGCATCAATCTGTTCACCTGTTGGAAGGTTTGAGTCTTTACTTGGTTGTTCAAGTGTTGGGAGGTTGAACCTTTCATCTGGCAGATCATTAGTTGGGACATTGAACTTTTCACTGGGCTGTTCATCTGTTGAGCATTTGGACTGTTCACTGGGCTGATCACCTGTAGAGCAGTTGGACTCTTCACTTGGCTATTCATTTGTTGGTAGGTTAGACTCTTAACTGGGCTGTTCACTTGTTGGGAGCTTGAACTTGTCACTGGGCTGTTCACTTGCTGATCAGTTGGATTGTTTACTGAGCTGTTCACTTGTTGGAAGGATGGACTCTTCAACTGGCCATTCATCTGTTGAGAGGCCGGATTTTTCCCTTGGCTCTTCACCTGCTGAGTAGTTGTACTGTTCATCTGTGGGGAGGTTGGATATTTTATCTCACTATTTACCTGATGGGAGGTTGCACTCTTAA
>JAQNCB010000005.1:11684912-11697508 GCA_030068295.1 Euristhmus nudiceps | reverse complement strand
CACATATATATACATATACACCAGTGGCTGAAATGTATAAGCGGGACAGAAAGGAACAGGAAGTAAGCGCAGCACGGCCGCGCGAGCACGCCAAACATTTACTTGCGTGTCCAGAGTACAGGAGAAAACAGTCACTGTACGTGCACACTCAATATGTCCAGCAATTGGCCTTCATATAAAATGTAAATTCACATTCATCATTCTCTTTCAATTAACAGACTGTTAATTCAGTGTCAATGGGTACACTGTCTAAGATTTTCAAACACGGAGCAACAGGGGGGTTCAGTTGATGGTGGAGGGGTGTTTGAGTCTGATCACTTACGAAATACAGATATACTACTCTCCTCCAACTCACATCAGCCATACAAGTTCAAGCTTTACAACACTAATGAAGATGACCTGAATCCGATCACATGCCGTACTACCAACTAAAGATATTTGCACAGTATGATGATGATGAAATGATGAATACATGATTTTTTTTATTGCTGCAATTTTACAGATTGTTTTTAAACATATGATAGGTCCTACATTTTCAATGGTATTTTACGTTCCTGCTAGGCTGCTGGACAGAATTGTTCCCATCACTGCTGTTGTTCGCACTTGAAATGAATTTTTTTTGCTTAACGGAGCTTGTCCAGACACATCTAGTGACCGGCTATGGACAAATCTGCAATGAACCTTATACACTGTTCGTGATCAATTATATTTTGCTACTTTATTAGTAAAGTGGGAGTTTCTGCGATTAGAATTAAAACTCCAATTTTCTTTGTACTAGCCATAGCCACTTCAGTGAACTTTGCTTAAAAATTCTGAAGTTTTTAATGAGCATGGATATTTCAAATTACATATCAAGCTTTGGTTAACTTAAAAGAAAAAAATAAAATCACAGTTTAGAGAAGTTGTTTTAACATGAAGTTCAACAGAATTTGCTCATCTGACGATGCTAATTTAGGCCAGTTGTTCAATAGCTAACAACAAAGTCACCATTGGCTGGTTTTGCTACATGACAGATCTTTTGGCTTTAGGAGCTGATGACAACTCTGAACTGCAAGATTCCAGCAAGATTCATCAATGTTGAGAAGTAGTAAATCCATTAGCAGTGGTAACAGTGCACCAACTGTCTTTTCCCTGGTTTGTGTACTCAACAACTTTAACAAATGTAGGTTTCTTCAATGAGGCCTCAGTTTTTATTGCAGTTAACGACCTAATTCAATGGCTACTAAATACAGTTTCTCAAATGAACCTGCCAGAAAGTGGGCTGAGCAGATCACCTGAGTATTTCTCGTAAACTTCGTCCAAATTTTCATCACCCTGCTATCTACTGGCCATCAATGACACCACTCCATGTTATATTACTACAAAATGTTATGACAACAAAGAGGCATTCTGACTTTTGAAACATGACATTTCTGGATAATGCAATGTAGGATGCAACCTTAACTGCAGCATGTGTAATAAAAAAAGCAAGATGGCTTCCTTTCATTATATCATTGCAGAGGAAATTTTAGTTTACCATTTCAAAGTTTAACTGCCAATAACTCAAAAAATACTTCACGCTTGAGAAAAATAAAGTGCATTTTTAAACAGACTAAAATAGTCTTCAGTTTTATGTATCATACAACAACAGCTCTTGGGTTAATCTTTAAGTATCTGTTTAAAGGGATCATGTTCTGTCAACCTTCTCATTTTAACATTTGCTTCGTGAACATTTATTTACCTGCAAATTTGTTTGACTACCTTATTTAGATTGTGTGGTTTTATTCTGCACAAGTCTGAGCAACAGTCTGTGAGCCCCTATTTTTGAGGTTTTAATTTTTGTTATTAATAAACTTTATCATTACAACAACTGCTACCCATAATCACGCAAATTAAGATTGCATAATAGCCATCAGCATTAACTCAGCAACTTTACTGGGTTTCCTGTAGCGTGCATGTGCATACAATCATCCAGAACAAAGCCAATGGGTTATAAGTATGTCATGGTAGGTATTCCATAACAATGGTGCTCCACTTGTGATTTCCACTGCAAGTCAAACAAGTCACAGCCGTTTGGTTGTTTCATTGTAATATCTAGGTGTTTGGATTTAATATTAGTACTTTTGACCACCTTTTTAAAGGTTTAGAGGAAAAAGGTCCTTTTTTGGTCTATGATCGTTAGTTGGTGTGAGACAAGATGCGGAGCACAGGGATGGATGGAAATGGATGATTCACTGTGGCGACCCCTGATGGGAGAAGCCGAAAGAAAAGTAGATCTTTTTGTTGCTGGTTTTTCTCCCTCTCCAAGCTTTGCCCCACCAAAATTATGGAAAATTTCATATTGGGAGAGCGATGTTATGGTATGCTTGCCTCCCTGTAGAGACATTAAATAAACTTAGATATGACAACTTTAACTTTCAGAAACAGAAGGGAGTGAACGTTTGTAAAGTTTGTCAAAAAGAATCACTGCAGCTTGATACAGAAAGGCTTAACAGAGGAACACTTTGGATTTTAAAGTTGGGTACCATACCTCAAAAGAGGGGGTTGGTTGGAGAAGCCAAGTCCAAGGCAGTCAGCAATCCAAATCATTTTTTATTTTGTCTGATTCCCTTGAATCACACCTGACAACTTTTGAGATTGAAAAATAGTAATCTTTAATGATTCAGCGTGGGAGTTAAGCGAACGGGGGGAGCACTTGTTGGCTTTTGGCGGTATGGGACTATATATTGCAGGGTATATTCAGCCCTTGGCAAAAATTATGGAACCACCAGTCTCGGAGGATTCTCATTCAGTTGTTTAATTTTGCCAAAAAAAATTTGAAATTACTTTAGTTTTGTGTCATGTCTGTGATCTGCTTTTTTTCTGCAAAATTAAACAACTGAATGAGCATCCTCAGAGACAGGTGATTCCATAATTTTTGCCAGGGGGTCTATACCAACAGTAGGGACATTTTGCAGAATTTTGCAGAAGACAAAATGTTACCTCGAAGATGGTTAACCTTTCAAACACGAACGCTGCAAATACAAACTGGCAATAGCACAAGTCCCTAATACAAGCCTTTTAATGTCCACTTTGTCCAACTTACAGATGGGGAGAGGGGTGATGACAGGAAACTGCTCTGTCTCACCCTTTTTCAATTTCTGACTGGGGTGGATCATGCTCGTTTTGGCTTCATTACCATGAGTTACCAAAAATCATCAAAACACTCGTTTTCATGTCAGCCAGACCCAAACGCTGCGCTGAACGATGCAGTCTCACCTTTACACACAGGAACGTATAGTTCCACTGAAACATTAGACTGTTGGCTCAAACATGTTAAAATAGACTCTCAAGCTACGGTATATTATTTGCCCTATATCTTGTGTGAGGGGTCATTTAGCTTTGACCCACAGCCGCTGTTATTTAACTGTCTTAGATGGCGATGGAGAGCAAGAGTCACTGTGCTGTCCTCTCACCCCGCTTTTCAGTCACTGCCATTCTCTCGTGTTTAATACTCCTATTGAAAATGTTCACAATAAATGTGCTGTCTTTCCGGATCATTGGAAATCTGGGTCAGCCATCTCAACAAGCACTAAATCCTTACTGTTAAGACTTTTCACAATAAAGGTCTCTTGACTTCATTTCCGGTGCTGTAAGAGTCTTATTGACAAAGCATCCTAGGCAAAATTACACCGCATTCACAACCCAAGAGCGCCCTCTTGTGGTTGTCAGGGCCAAAATAAACAAGTGAAATGTGGTTGCATGTGGAAATCTTGAAAATAAAATAATAAATGTGTTAAAAACTTCACGTATGTCGCTCTGGAGTACAAGTCGCCCCCCTGGACAAACTATGAAAAAAAAATGCGACTTATAGACCAGAAAATACGGTAATCTGTTTTAAGAGTTGATTCAGGCTGCAGTACTTATCACTTATCTAGCCACACTGTATTTTTTTGTTTGTTTGTTTCAGTGTTTCTGTGCCATACAGTGTTCATTCATTTTCGGAACCACTTAAGGCTAATTAGGGTCGCTGGGCGAGCGCAGAGTACATCCTGGACAGCTTGCCAGGCCAGGCGAAGGGCAGAAACACACTGACGGCTATGCAGCCTACTTTTGCCTAACAGCATTGTCCAAACAAAATATTTATTTTATCCATACCCATCAGATATGAGCAACTGCACATTCTCATTGGCAAAGTTAATTAGTAAGTAATAGTATAGCTCTTCCAGTTTAGTAATAATAGCAGTTAGTATTAGTAAGCTAAATACGAATTATACAGATATAAAACATTATGACCACTTTTAGGTGAAGTGAATATCATTGAAAGCTACAGATTGTGTCATAGCAGTGGCACCTGCTAAAGAGTGTGATGTCATTGCCAGAAATCAGTTTTAGAAGGTTGCGTTGCAAGCAGGGTAGATGACCAAGCGCAAGGATCTGAATTACTTTGAAATGGCACTGTGATGCTCAAATGACTGGGTCTATATCAAACAACAGGTCATTTGGGGTGTTCCCTGGTGGTCAATGGCAGGACAGAGTGAACACCTTGGGTTCCTCAAGGCTGATTCCACAGAAGAGCCATTGTAGCACAAACTGCTGAAACAGCTAATGCTGTCCATGATACAGAGCTGTCAGAACACAGCACATTGCACTTTGCTATAGATGGAGCTGCCAATAAGCAATAACATTAACACTACCCGAGTAATCTGCTGCTCGGTAGCCCCATACACAGCAATCTGCAATGCACTGTATGTTCGGACAGCTATCTATCAGTCTATTTATCCATCACGATGTGGTCCGTGTCAGTGTCAAAGTCACTCTGATCCTCATGCTTTTATATGCCACAGATTGGTTTCATGTAAAAACTGACCCATAGGACAGTACCGGTCCATGGCCCAGTGGTTAGGGACCTCTGCTCTACACACGCATAAACACATACTGATCAGCCATAACATTAAAAACACAGTACTTCTGATCGGATTCTACAGGAGAGTGGCTGCAGGACAAACTGCAGAATTTGTTAGTGCTATGTACGAAAGGTATCAGGACACAGTGCACTGCAGCTTGCTGCATTTGGGGCTACCCGGCCATAGACCAGTCAGGTGTTAATGTTTTGGCTGAGGTGTGTACAATCTCTTGAACAATCAACCAACCCCTTGACAGGACACTGTGCCACAGGAAAGATCAAAGCCCAGACAGAACTTGGGTAATCTTTCCAGGCTTCATCTGAAATCATACAGTATTAAGTGTGTTTTATTTCCATTTTACCAGCATATCAGCTGAACTAATGATTTGCAGACAAGGGCAGTGAGTATGGAAATAAAAGACAATTTTAATACAGAAGTGTAGCAGCAGGAAGCCAAATTACATTACCGCTAGATCTCTGACATGCATGTTAAGGAGCTGCCACTGTCTTTTCACTGACAGCCTAGACAGCCTTTCCTATTGATAAAGACAAAAAAAAAATCTTGAGAGCAATATTATATTTTAAGTACTGCAAGGCATTAAGGAAAAACACAATTATTTAAACCTCACTTAGTGCAATACCGCTTTAGAGAGCCAGAGCAAATGTTTTCCTAACTCTCAGTTCATTAGCCTCCTGCAGACTGACTCGCACATATTCGAGCCACACCAGCCACAAACTCACAACTATGAACAAAAGGTGCCATTTTCCTCAGGAAGGGCCAACAGTTGCCCTTGTTAGACAGGCACTTGTTCTTGGTCTGTTGCTGCCCAATCTCAGTCTCCATCACGCTGCAAAGAAAATTTCAGCCCCACCTCCATCTCGGGCCCTACTACCCCCGAGACAGGCTCCTTATTGTTTCTAAACCCGAATAAATGACAGCCCTACCACTCAAACCAACTTTAGAGCCATACGAAACACACAAAATATATACAGAGAGAAACAGAGCAAACAGTGTATCGGGTTTCTCTGTATAAACCACCATGCAGCCCATACGCATAAAAAGATGTACAAGATGTAATAAAAAATACCTTTGTTGGAAGTTAGGTTGATCTCTCACTGAACATGAGAGAAATCCATCCACTAACTGATGTCAAGTTGTTGAAGCATTTTAAGCCGTTGTCCTTTACGAATCGGTCTAGCAGTGTATATGATCATTTGAGCTCTTGAGAGCCATTGTCTAATTTAGATCTCACTTTAGCATCCTTCCAACAGTTCAATGTTGATAAATGACATGAGGATTTTTACCTTTTTGAAACAAGTAGTCAGTTAAGATTTCCTAAAAACTGAGGTAAATATAAATTAGTAATAAATATAAATTAATAAAAATAGAAATATTTCAGTTCAATGATTTTCAGTTTTACTTGTACAGCTAAATGAAAGTGATATTTATAGACGAAGCCATCTAAACATCTCACTCAAGCTGAAATTCATGACTTATTTGAAAACAGTCTTGATCTGTGCAACATTATGCTCAAGCTTGCACTATCAGTTTCAACAAGAGTCAGGAGTATGCAGTAAACTCAAGCAACTAGAAAACCAATGAATTTAGGCGAGATTCATTTGGTCTATACTCCACTTTTAAATTTGTTTTCTCTTTTGGATACCAGAGAAATGAAATTCTTGATTTAATTTAAGGATTAATGAGATCACATAGCCTGCAAGTCAATGTTTAGCAGTTCGAAACAATCCACCAGTGCAGCAGTAATTTAACTGCTCTATTCAATCCGACACTGTCCTTTAACACCAGATACCTTATCAAAAACTAATGTCTACTCGCTACAATTCTATAATGGATCAATCATTCGCACCGACAGATCTGACTTCAAAAGCTAAAGCCAAGTAAATGATAGACAGACAACACTTTTCTAGTTGCGCATGTTCATCTGCACAATATTCAACATATTCAGGAAGATAAGAAGGTCTGGCCAACACAGAACTGTACGTCAAGTTGTAGGGAAATGTTAGCTAGTTAAATTAGTTCAGGGCTCGAAATTCACACTAGCCCGGTCGCCAGATGTGACTTAATTTCTTATTTGGCGAGTTAGTTCAGTTACCAAATAGCTCGGTTTGGCGAGTTGAAAATGTATTTTCAAAAATGACGGGCATGTAAGTTGGAAAAATATACAATAAAAGCAGACATTTAAACACAGGGCTTAAATGACATATTACCCATTTTGTATGGAAAAATAAAAAGAGCACGCGCTCTCTCTGTCCGTCATGTGAGTCACATGATGGTGTTGCCATCCTACGTCTAGATTTTAAGTATCAAATAAATTTGTTGCTAATTCATGTGTGGGAAAGAAGTGTTTACTAAAAATGTTTCAAAAATACTGAAAAAAGTTGTGAAGAATACTGAAAATGTATATCTGAGGGAAGCATCTCTGCATGACAAGCAAATTTCAATACACATGTTTTTGTTGGCATATTCAACTGTGAAAACAGCTTTGTAATGTGGAATTTTTTGAAAGGTGTTAAGCCGCCACCTGAGACGGGGGAAATTATATTTTTTTATTTTATTTTATTGCTTTGAGTTGTTCTCTTTTTTTATTGAACAACAGTATAAAAATACTCTTGAAATAAAATGCATATTAATTATGAACAATTGTATAATATATAATCTGTGTCAGTTTTACCAAGGGTTGAACTCACTGAGCTCAAACACACTTTGGCGAGTTGATTTTCTGATTGGCTAGTAACTTTGTTAGGTAACCAGTCCGGCTGGCTACTTAAAAAAAAAAATTAAGGATTTCGAACCCTGAAGTTAGGTAAAACAAACTACAGATTAAAATGAGGAAGCATAACCAATTAAACAAAACCAACAACAGAACTTCAGGTTAAAACGTGACCCCCTCCAGCATAGTATGGATTAAGCAGGACATTTGACATACTGAGACATTCATAAATTTGGAAAGAGAATTTAATGTTTCAAAATTAGGTATAGTACATGATTATAGTATGAAAACTCACTTTGCATGTCACTAACCAGGAAATGCTACTTTTGAGAAAATAGCAATCACAGATACAGAGCTATTTTGTGAATGTCTGCATTTGAAACTCCCCAACATTCAAAAACTAAATGAATCTGGCTCTCGACCAATCAGCACCATCTTCCTAGTAGCAGACACGTTCTATTTACACTGGGTCATATCTGTTTTGAAACATCGGTTTACCGCTGTATGACTCAGGGAATCCATCTGGGATTCCATAAGTAGATAAAGTATTCTTGTACGAAATATGCATAATAAGGACATGTTCTAAGCAGTCACAAAAGCAGTTTGAAAAATCTGCAAAATAAGTGGATACTTTCATCAATATGGGACCCTTTCTTAAACAAGTATTTTAGCATGAATAGATTGTGTTTATGGATATTTGAACATGGTCAGGTGGAAGATTATGCTTTGATGGATGTATTTTTGGGGATATCACATTTTCAGCCATTTTCAATTACTTTGGCTCTTACTCGTAACACTACTTTGCAACTCCCCTTACTATGCTGGAGCAGGCCACATGCATTATCATTGCACTGCAATATACGCCAAGAATTCTAATGCAACAAGAACTAATGTAAACAAAATTGAAAATGTTTGTTTGGTTTGCCTAGTTATTGTTCCTTTATAAATTTTGGTTTAGTGCGTCTTTCAATTATTTTAGCTCTTTCTGAAACTACACAACCATAAATAATAGAAACTCAAAGAGCCACTCCTGTGTAAATCAAATTAACAAACAGCTATTACTGTGAACAGCTGCCCATGGACTGAGTTGTATGAAATTTTGGTGGCCATTCAAACAGCACTGGAAGCATGTCAGAGACTGAACACATAACTCTGCTGTGGTTTACCACAGCTCTATCAGATTACACCACAGCAGAGTTCTTTAACATGACCACAGCCTATAACTCTGCCTTTTTCTGACCTTTAAAGACCACTTAGCCACCCAAATCACAACAAATATGACAACTCTGGAACATTTTCGACCAAAAGGCCTGTGGGTTTGAAACCTTAAAGAGCATAAAGCAGCACAGTCTTGGAACTCAACACAGATTTTCTTCAGAACATGGCTGACAAGCTTCCTGCACCTTCCACACAAACCGTTCTCTCCTTCCAGCAGAAAGTGTCACAAGAGAATGAGGAAGCTGACAACCCATCGAGTCAAGTGTGGGGTTACAAAAAGTGTTTTTCAGTGTTTGCTGGTGGACACAAAATCTGTCTGTCATAGCTTAAACAGGAACGCTAGTGTCAAGAAGGCTTTGACAAAAGTTTATTTTACAATTCCTATCCCATTGTTCAAGCAAGTTTCTGACTATCAATACCTGGCATTAGAATCATTTGGCACTGGACAGAGAGTTCCTCTTCAGTAAAGAAAGGGAGTCTTGTTCATTGGGATTTTAATGTGGGATGTACAAAAAGGGGGGCAAGATTGCCCTGCTCTTTATAAAAGCACATAGTGGGGTCTCTGTCCACAGCATTGATGATAGAGGAGGTACAAAAGGGAAAAGCAACAACAGAATCTTCAGGGAAGCCTGGGTCTTGAGAAATTCTTTCCTCATTAAGTTAAGTCTGGTCCCATACCAGCCCTGCTTTACCCAAAGGCATTAGTGTAAACCTTACAGCAGTGTTGCTCATGTGCTGCACATGGCTAAAAAAATTTAATTTCAAAAGACAAGGATCACAAAACAACTTTGTGAAAAAAGTCAAAGTAATTAACAAAATGAGTAAAGACCACACTACATTGTCCCTTCAGAACACTAGCTTCGCCTTTTAAACAAACAATTAGGTTTTCTGCTAATGATGTTGCTTTGATCAATGACATAATGTGCTAATTTGGTGATAATACTTTTTTTCTGCAAGAAAAAACCCGAAGTACACACACACCCACTAAGCCTTTCCGTGACAGCTTGCCTGTTTTCAGGAGGCTATTCTACTGCAGCGTTGAGCTGGAATATCGAAACGGCGTGGGCTTTTCCCAGCGCTCAACCCCAAAACTCTTTTAGCTGGAAGGGACAAGGTCTAATCGTGTGCTTTTTATAACATCTTGGTGGGGTTCTTGCGAGAATACCTGCTGTCCAACAAAACCATCAGTTATACCAACACAAATAGTTCCATATTTCACTCACTATTCGCTGGGATTGGCTTGATCTCACCAGCAGTGGACAAGCAGCATTTAAAACCTTCAAAATCATTATTTACCTTGTTCCAAAATGCACTACAGCTTTGAGAGCACTGCACTCTGAGTGAAGCTATTCCACTAGGAAAATAATTAGATTTTTCTGAATGCCGTTGCCTTAAACACAGCTCAGTTTTTACAGCTCCCTGTCCATCCTCTGACAAATTCATAGTATGAATGGACAGCGCATGTTTTTCTTACTCGAGGAGCCAAATCATGTTACTGAAGTCCACTTGAGTCTCATCACTGTGTGTGTGTGTGTGTGTGTGTGTGTGTGTGTGTGTGTGTGTAGGGTGATAGAACTCACAGAATGTAAACTCAACCTTTAAAATCACTCAATATGTACAGGAAGCCACTCAGAAGGGATGATAGTTCTGCTCCCTGAATCCTACACAGCTTTAGTTTTTAGTGCTCTCTTTATTATCCCATTATTATTATTATTATTATTATGGTGATGCTGTCAGTGATCTTTCGGGATTTTTTGACCAACATGTTAAAGACAGAGTGAAAGTAGTTAAAAGGGATTTATGAATGCAGTAATCTGTTTTAGGTACTCAAACTACACAGTTCTCTTAAAAGCCAGCTGCCCTTGATTACTGCACATCTATGATCTGAGAGAAACGGCATGAAAATAACTCTAATAGTTCAACATTTCTCTTTTAAAAGTAACATAACAGAATAAAGAGGGAAAAGACTGCAGCTGATGCTGGCTGTGTAGCTTTCACTGTTAAACTGCTCGAGAAAAACCATGAACCTCTTTCTGTAAGATTCATTCTGAATGTTAGGAATGAGGACACTCACTGTACCTGTTGCTGTCGAGGCTTGTGATCCCTGAAAGGCTGAAACTGCTTTACTCTGCCAGAGGAAACTTTAAAAAGTGCGCTCGGTGATCATCAGTGGTATCGTCCATTCGGAGTGTTCCAAAAACCCGCCCGAGTCAGGAGCCTCCACATATTTTACTCCACAAACTAAAGGTTTGCCAAAAAAAGCCACTTATTGAAGCCCTCCAAGCTCCTCAAGGAAAAAAAGCATTAATGAAAGATTTGTAAAAGAAAATAAACATCCTCCACGTGCATCCTTCTGTACAATTATTAGCAATATCCACAGAGACGCGATTCCTTATTATTATTTTATTTTAATCCTGATATGTTAAACTCCGCGAAAGCTTTGTAAAACCATCGCATTAGACTGTGACCCGTACTGTAAGCTCCGGTGGAGAGAACTCCCCCAGCTCCCCGCAGCTCCTCTCAGATCCCGCAGCTCCGACTCGAATTCCGCCTGCACTCGAACACAGCGCGCGTGGAATCACCCTCAACACGCTCTCCGGCGCGAGCCCAGCCACCAAGCACACCTGACTCATCAGCACTGCATGCTGGGTAATGGCGTTTCTTTACGAGTTGCTCTCGCCTCCCTATCTACACACACACACACACACTTTATGTAAACAACACGGAAACATCAGCTGTACCATGGAATCAATGCTGCTTGTTGCAGTAGTATAGTATCTAGATATTTTCGGACATTTTTATGAAAATAAAAAATGATGCAAGTATATTATCCTCAGTTATGTATTTTAATGCGAGGTGTCCAAATGTATGAAATGATTTTTCTGCATTAAGACGTTTCGTGGTGAAGAGTAACCGGCGCTGGGGCTGATCGCGTGTGAGGCTCTCCCTTAACCGCTCGTGCTTTCGTGAGAGGAGAGCGAGCAGCGGCGGCGCTTTAATCAGCTTCTCATGAATGCTCTGCTTGTTCCTCCGACCTCACGCCTCTTATTCACCTCCAGGCGCACTTTTTCATTTCGTTCATCTGAAAGTCAGAAGCACAGGGTGAGGGAAAAAAGAAAAGTGGATTCCGGGAACTGGACTCATAAAGAAGGCTGCTCAGGCCAAGAGCAGGAACGGATTTCACTTTGGAACAGCAGGGGGGGGGGGGAGTCGCACTCTCCCAGGGTTGTGCAGTGTTATCCACAAAGCGAGCGTGTGGGTGGGTGCAAGTTTTCACTTCAACCAAGAACTAGTCACACCTTACACCTGTTTCAATCAGTGATCTGAGAAAAAAACACAAAGATTACAGGGTTACATTTTGACGTGGGTTGGCCGCCATCTTGGTGAGACCACCTACCACCCTGCGTTAAGACTTCAAAATGGAGCCTTTGAAAGTTTTTACTGCTGATGGTCAGCATACCTTAAACTCACATAATTTTCCAATAATTTCACTGATATCTGAAATTAATAAAAAAAAAGAACATTTTAAAATGCTGTGCACCGGTGAAATTTGGCGGTCAACAAATAAATAAACAAATAAAAGCCTTTTAAATGAAATGCACATCTAGAATGTAATTATTTCCACTTTCCCATCTTTTCAGTGTTTAAATCAAAACAGAACCCGAATTCAAAAACTGAATGAATGTTTCCTCGGGACTTTTACCGCACGTTTCAACATCGGAAAAAATGTGTATGTATTCTGTAATTATTATATTAGTAAAAATACCGCTAAAAATTCAGTC
>JAQNCB010000005.1:11623134-11634361 GCA_030068295.1 Euristhmus nudiceps | reverse complement strand
TGTAGTGGGGAGATCTGGGGTAGATCATTGTGACTTGGTCATTTTATAAGTAGCTCGCGTGCTGAAAAAGTGTGAGCACCCCTGGTCTAGAGCAATGGAGAGTGTAGAAAAGAGGTGAAGAAGCATGTGCAGGCAGCGTGGAATGGGTGGAGAAAAGTGTTCGGTGTAATGTGTGACAAAAGAGTATCAGAAATAATGAAAGAACAGGTGTACAAGGCCAGTGATGAGACTAGCAATGTTGTATGGTTTAGAGAACATGGCACTGAGGAAAAGACAGTAGGCAGTGCTGGAGGTCGCAGAGATGAAGATGCTGAAGTTCTCTTTGGGAGTGACTTGTTTGGACAAGATCAGGAATGAGTACATCAGAGGGTTAACACATGTTGGATGTCTTGGAGACAAAGCCAGAGAGGCCACACTGAGATGGTTTGGACATGTGCAGATGAGGGATAGTAAATATATTGGTAGAAAGATGCTGAGGTTGGAACTGCAAGGCAAGAGGCCTAGAGGAAGACCAAAGAGAAGATACACGGATACACTGAAAGAGGACATGAAGTTAGTTGGTGTGAGACAAGAGGATGCAGAGGACAGGGATGGATGGAAACAGATGCTTCGCTGTGGGGACCTCTGAGGGGAGAAGCCGAAAGAAAAGTAGATGCAGTACAGTTCTACCCAGTACACTTTGTCCATTGGACTTGGTCCAGTTCTGTTTTCATTACAAGGTATTGTTGAACCAGGTGGACTGGGAGTTCTGTCCACACTTCTGTGTGTTCACAATATATCTTTGCTCCCAATACTGAATAAATGCGCCCCGGCCACCCTATTGGTTAGAATCTTTTCCATCCTGGTCCGTAAAATGATAGTGCTCTCTTATTGGTTAGATTCTTTGCCCATCATGCTCAGGAACTTGATACTGCTCTCCGATTGGTTAGAATCTTTGCTCATCATGCCCAGTAAAATGATATTGCTCTCCTTTCTCATCAAGTAGAAGTCGTATTTCTTTGTATCGCCAAGTTCAGTACAGACATTTTGTTTCTGCAAAATGTACCCTTGTACACTCACTGACCACTTTATTAGGCACATCTGTCCAACTGCTCGTGGACGCAAATTTCTAATCAGCCAATCACATGGCAGGAACTCAATGCATTTAAGAATCTATATATGGTCAGGATGATCTGCTGCAGTTCAAACTGAGCATCAGAATGGGGAAGAAAGGTGATTTAAGTCACTGGTTGTTGGTGCCAGACGGGCTGGTCTGAGTATTTCAGAAACTGCTGATCAACTGGGATTTTCACATACAACCATCTCTAGGGTTTACAAAGAATGTCTCAAAAAAGAGAAAATATCCAGTGAGTGGCAGTTCTGTGGGTGAAAATGCCTTGTTGATGCCAGAGGTCAGAGGTGAATGGCCAGATTGGTTAGAGCTGAAAGAAAGGCAACAGCAACTCAAATAACCACTTCTTGTATGGTATACAGAAGAGCATCTCTGAGCACACAACACGTCGAACCTTGAGGCAGAAGACCACTCCGGGTGCCACTCCTGTCAGCTAAGAACAGGAAACTGAGGCTACAATTTGCACAGGCTCACCAAAATTGTGCAACAGAAGATTGGAAAAACGTTGCTTGGTGAGATGAGTCTTAATTTGTGCTACGATGTAACAACATGAAAGCATGGATCGATCCTGCCTTGTATTAACTGTTCAGGCTACTGGTGGTGGTGTAATGGTGTGGGGGATATTTCTTAGCACACTTTGGGCCCCTTAGCACCAACTGAGTATTGTTGCAACATCACAGCCTACCTGAGTATTGTTGCTAACCTTGTCAATACCTTTATGACCACAATGTACCCATCTTCTGATGGCTACTTCCAGCTGGATAATGCGCCATGTCATTAAGCTCGAATCATCTCAGATTTGTTTCTTGAACTTGACAATGAGTTCACTGTACTCAAATGGCCTCCACAGTTACCAGATCTCAATCCAATAGAGCACCTTTGGGATGTAGTGGAACGGGAGATTCGCATCATGGATGTGCACTCGAAAAATCTACAGCAACTGCGTAATGCTATCATGTCAATATGGACAAAACTCTCTGAGGACCTTGTTGAATCTATGCCACGATGGATTAAAGCAGTTTTGAAGGCAAAAGGGGTCCAACCTGGTACTAGCAAGGTGTACTTTCTAAAGTGGCAGGTGAGTGTATATTTAGCTCTTGATGCTCAGTAAATTGCAAAGGCTGAGTTCTCCCTGAGAAGGCTTGTGTTTTTACTGCTTTGTGAGAGAGGGGGAGCTTCGATCCTTCTTTACTTATGCTTGTATAAGTAGCACCAGTTTTGAATGGAAATGATGAGTGAAGTTGTCCACCCACCATTACTGGAATGGTGGGTTCTTATGCACGGTGCAGTCAGATGGTATACTACACCAGCTCCCCCTCTGACTTTTCTGGGCCTCTTCACATGGTCCCCAGAGATGGCCCCATATGGCCACCACCTGAGTTTACTGATCCTTGCTGGTTAGGGCACATCCAAGGGCCCATCCAACATCCTTGGTTTTGCCATCCTTGATTTGGCTGGGAATTATCTCTTTTGGGTACTCCTGATCCTCGCTGATGATAGGCATGTGGACAAACCCGCTTCAAATGGCTTGAGTCTCCACAAATCCAGCATCCTGCTCCTTTTCGTCCTGGGTTAGTTGTAGCTCTTCCTCTCCTTTGTCATTGGAATATTCTTCCTCGGCCATGCTCTCATCCTTGTTCCTACCCTCGATACTGAGGTGGGTATTGTTGGTGGGTTCATGGATGCTGGCTGAGATAAGTAGTATACTGGCTGAGCTGGCTGACATGGAACCATTGATATGGCTGCTGGTTGTGATACTGCAGGTGCACGTTGGACTGCTGGGGGTGCCACAGGTTGTGTCACCAGTACTGCTGCTTGTTTTGCTGTAGTTTTTTCTTCCTCCTCTTTCTCTGTGTTTTCTTGCCTGTTGTGTGCCAGTTCACCTAGCTGGGCTTTGTCAAGCTGTATCACTAGGTTCTCAGCAACCTTTTTCGCTTCTCCTGCTCTCTTTTTCTATGTAGTTTCACATGGCGTATTATGTTAGCTTCAAATGTTGACCAGTTCATTGTTGAAAGACCTACCACCACCTCCAGCTGATCTTGAACTTCCATTGGAAGGGATTTTTTCAGCATCATGCGGAGCAGGGTTTGACTCTGGCATTTGGCCCTATGCTGTTCCCATTTCCTCTCTCCATACATTATGTAACTTCAACAAGAACTCTGCTACACTATCGTCATCTTTCAGCTTGACCTTTTCCACCCTTCCTGGATCTGCTCGCATGGGGTAAACTTTTCTCAGGGCCTGCCACAGGATATTATGATATGGACCCACTGGCCTTACTTCATTTCCACATTGTTCTCCATCATTTTTAGTTCCTGCTCCATCAAATATTTCAATCATTTTGGCTTTTCTCAGTGACACTGACCATATGGCTTTGATGTCTCCCAGGGCCAGCATCTGTCCCATTGTATTTTCTTCAAAGCAGGTGATCCATTTTTGGCCTCCCTCACAGATGTTTGGTAGTTTGCCAATTAGTCCTGTCAGGTCCATGAAAAACCAAGGAACATATGACACATTTTTCCTTTTGTCATTACTGGACATTATAGTGTGGTATCACCTACTGGCTCTTCAGAGATTCTCCTCATCAATCCATCCTTCCTCATCATTCTCCTCACTTTCACTTGAGTACTCCTCTGGTCCTTCCTGTGCCCGGGCCCGGTTTGCTTTCCTGGAGCTCAATGACATGGTAAGGCATGTTGGTGCCCTTTTCTGCTTTATTTTCTCCTCTTTTAGTTGACCGTGCACCTCCTCCAGTCTCTGGCTAGTCGTGCTAACTCATTCTTCTAAATCATAGTACAAGCTCCGAAGATTTTTCTGGAACTCTCTGATCTTTGCATCATGGTTTTTGGATCATCCATGAGTGAGTGTTGCTAATTCCCATTGGACATGCTCAAGTTAGTATGTCTTTTGTAGTAGCTCCTTGCGTTGCTCATTACTCTCCTCCAGTTATGCTTGCAATTTCTCCATCCTCCCATGAGCATTTTGCACATCAAGGTTTCATTTCTTCCATTGTTAGGAGGCTACCTTTCATTCTTGTGTCCATTCTTCTCATACACTCTGTCAATTCTCTGATTTCTTCCTCTTGCTTTTCACTCATTGATGGGGTTAGTTGTACTTTTCCTGTTATGTAGTAATCCTCCTCTTCATCTAATTCTTTCCCTCTCTTTGAATCTTCTGTCTGTATGGGTGAGTCTTATGGGAGTACTAGAGAATTTTTCTGATTGGAGGCAGTCTTTCTGATTTGTCTGTTCATTCTCCAACAGTACAGGTTCTTCTGTTGGTCTTTCGGGATTCTTGGAACTCCATCTTATCTTTTCAACGCCTTCTTCCACAATGCCTACTTGTCTACATTGATAATCTGATAGCTCCTTCCCCAGGTTGGGATACTCATGGTTGCATTCGTACCCCGCTCCCATCCCTTCTTTCTTATTCTCATCATCTATGAAATTGTATACCAGTCTGCTGTTTAGATGATCTCTCAGTATTTCCATTCTGAACTCCTGAACTCCTTTCTTGGACCACATAAATTCCTGCCATTCGTCTCTTCATTGTATGGAGGGGGATTCTTCCTGCTCTTCAAGCTCCTGTGCTTGTGGGGCTCTAACTCTATCCCTCTCCTCCCTAGCCTGTCTCTGTAGCTTTCCTTCTTCTAAAAATCAATCTACAATTTTCTCCTTCTTATGTATTTTCTCCTTTCTCCTTGTTAAATTTCCCCCATGTTTACATTCTTTCTTCATCTTTTCACATCTTTCTTCATTAAATGTACCTGTTGTTGGCCACTGCCACTCTCCCAGTGACCTTTCATACCACCTTCTCATTTATTCTATAATGTCTCTCTTAGCATCTTTATGTTTGGATATCATTGGGTGTTCTGGGCAGGTCTTCTGCACTCATAAAACAAGCCTTCCTGGCCCTATGGTACCACGTTTATGTCCTGGGTTTGAAACAGTCCACCTCAATTGAGCTTCAATTCTCCTTATTGTTTTACCTAATTGTTTTGGGTGTTCTTCCCTTTGTGTTAGCAACTATATTTTATTCTACTAATATAGGTGCTGATAGACCTCTCTTCTACAGTAGTGAAGGCACCTTGTGGCTAGCTCATCAATGATATCAACACAGATCTCAATCTTCTAGGCCTCTAGAGACTACCTGCTCCCCTCCAGATACAGAGGGTGCATTCCACCCTTTTCCAGCTGAGAACCATGGCCTCAGACTTGGAGATGCTGATTCGCATCCCGACTGCTTCACTCTCAGCTACAAATCGCTCCAATGAGAGCTGGAGGTTCAGGCTTGATGAAGCCAAAAGGACATCTTCATCTGCAAAAAGCAGAGATGAGATCCTATGGCCACCAAGCCAGAACCCCTCAATGCCACAACTGTACCTCAAAATTTTGTCCATAAAAATTATGAACAGAATCGGTGACAAAAGACAGCCTTGGCAGACTCTAATCCTCATCGGAAACTAATTTGACCTGCTGTTAGCAATGCGGACCAAGCTCTGGCTCTGGTGGGACAGAGATCGAATGGCCCTTTGCAACAGGTCTGGTCATACTCCTGGAGCACACTCTACAAGATAGCCTGAGGGGCACGGTCGAAAACTTTCTCTGAATCCACAAAACACATGTGGACAAATTGGACAAACTCCTATGCCCCTTCCAGGATCTAATAGAGTGTATAGAGCTGGTTGAAAATGCCACAGCCAGGACAAAAATCACATTGTTCCTCCTGAAACTGAGGTTCAACCAACGGTCGGATCCTCCTCTCCAGTACTCCTGCATAGACTTTCTCCAGTACTCCTACATAGACTGGGTAGGCTGAGGAGTGTGATTCCATGATAATTGGAACACACCCTCCAGTCCCCCTTTTTGAAAAGGGGACACTACCACCCCGGTTTGCCAATCCATGGGTATTCAATCCATGGGTATGCCAATCCACCCTCAATGACCATGCGATGCTGCAGAGATGTGTCAACCATGTCAGTCCTACTACATCCAGAAGCCTGAGATATTCGGGGCGGATCTCGTCCACCCGCCAGAGCCCGACCACCGAGGAGCTTTTTGACTACCTCGGTGACCTCAGCCCCAGTGATGGGTGGACTTCCACCCAAACACCCAGGGTCTTCCTCCTCCATGGAGAGCATGCTGGTGGGATTGAGGCAGTCCTTGAAGTATTCCTTCCACCTTCCAACAACATCCCCAGTTGAGGTAAGCAGCTTCCAACTTCCACTGTTAACAGTATTTTTGGAGAACTGCTTCCCCCTCATGAGGTGCCAGATGGTGGTCCAGAACCTTTTAGAGGCCAACCAATAGTCACTTTCCAGGCCCTCAACGAACTCCTCCCATGCCTGAGATTTTGTATCAGTGACAGTTCGAGCTGCAGCACATTTGGCCTGTCGGTACCTGTCTGCTGTCTCTGGCGCCCCATAGGCTAATAAGCTGGATGGCTCCATTCACCTCAGGTGTCCACCACCGGGATTGGGGGTTACTGCCACGATAGGCACTGATGACCTTCCGGCCACAGCTATGGGCTGCCGCCTCAACAATGGAGGCATAAAACATGGCCCATTTGGTTTCCATTTCCCCCGTGTCCTTCGGGATGTGGTTGTAGTTCTGTCAGAGGTGGGAGTTAAATAAAGGCCCCTCTGACAGGAGACTCTGCCAAATGTTCCCAGGAGAACCTCACTACATGTTTGGGCCTGCCAGGTCTGGAGGGTGGCCTCCTCTGCCATCGGAGCCAGCTCACCACCAGGTGGTGATTAGTTGAAAGTTCAGCTCCTCTCTTCACCTGAGTGTCCAGAACATGTGACCGCAAGTCCGGTAGCACAACTTGATCATCAAGACGATCATCAAACTGCAGCATAAGGTGTCCAAGTGCACTTATGGACACCCTTATGTTCGAACATGGTGTTGGTGATGGACAAACTGTGATGGGCACAGAAGTCCTGGAACAAAACACCATTCGGGTTCAGATCTGAGAGGCGTACCTACCAATCACACCCTTCCAGGTCACACTGTCATCACCCACATGGGCATTGAAGGCTTCCAGGACAATGAGGGAGTCCCCAGGGGGAGCGTTCTCCAACAGACCCCCTAAGGACTTCAAAAAGGGTGGGTACTCTGAATTTTCATTTGGTGCATAAGCACAAACAACAATCAGGACCCTTCCCCTCACCTGAAGATGAAGGGTAGGTACCCTTTCATCAACCGGGACGAATCCCAACATATCGGTGCCAGGATGGGGGTCAACAAGGATGCCCACACCAGCTCGCCGCCTCTCCCCATGGGCAACTCCAGAGTGAAATTAGCCATCCAGCTTATTAGCCTATGACTGGACCAAGGAATGGTCTGACAGAACCCATGCCTTCGACCAGAAAAAATACCTCCACCAAAACACCAGATTCCATTCAATGCTCTTCAACAATACCATTCAAGCTGACTCATACTGTTGCAACACTACTATTTTCAAGACATCACTTATGTGCAGTGTTCTTTCATAGACATAACAGCCCAAATAAAATTTCTCCAACATAGCAACAAGCATAGCAAAAGATTTAAGTGTACATTCAAGTAATGCAACAAAAGGGGACAAAAATACAGCAGAGTCTCTGGGCAAAGTGTTGCAGCTGGACTTCCTATATAAATGGACACTCAGGATGCGTGAGAATTTTCACTTTTACTCTTTAATCATGTTCCACTGCGTGGTTCTCATCCAGTGTTATTTTGTTATTACTTTTATAATCACTCATACAATTTTAATATGAAGCCAACTGCCTACACCCTTGCAAGGACTATACTACTCAGACCACAGATAAACTAATACAGACTTTAATGTAATAGGCTCTGCTCACTGCTTAATTAATTGCCATCACACTGGGTCTCCAGAGCAGCCCTTAAATTCAGCTATTGAACTAGCGTCAGACTTCATGCTCTTGGGTTTCGGCACCAATAAATATGTCGGCACTCAGACCCTCTCTTTGGAGTAGACATATCATTGAGTGGCTATAGGGCCCTCTGTTTCTATAATATTAAACAGTCTTTTCAAACATGACCAATATTCAAATTAAATTTTCAATTATTTCTATCACTTTGAACAGCATTTTTCTTCTAATCAATAAACAATTTGAATTTTAATAGAATAAAGAAGATAGCTTACGCCTGTAGGAAAAGAAGCAGGTAACTCTTGTACAGTCTTGTACAGGAATACACCAGATATGCATTCCTGCTAGCTAGGTCTGAAAATCTCACAAAAATTTCTGTCTTTTATCCTCTTTTCACCCTCTTCGCTCCTCTCTTAGCTAATCAATGTTGCCCAAATTTCCCATTATCATTTTGTTCTCAATCCTCCTTGTCCCTCTTATCTACATCTACATATTTTCTGATTTCCCATTATCTTTTGATTATCCATTGATAATGCCACTTCTTTATTTTAATTTCCATAAATTCTGAGATCAAATGGGCGGTCCTAAAAAAACCAGCACGTATTTAAACATGTACTTACTGGTTTGGCCTCATTTGATGATTTTCCTGTGCTCTATTCACACGGACCTGTACAAGATCCGTGACTATCTCCTGCTTTCTCTTTTTATTTTTTCTTCCTTCTAAATTCTTAATCTTTTAATTAATATAAGTAAGCCTTACAATATATGTGTGTTTTGTTCATTATAAGTAAATACGTAATCAGCTTCTGCTACTTATTGGTGTACCAAGGCCTTTTTCTCTGTGTTGTCATATCTACAGGTGATATCTTGTTTTGGGCTGACAAGCTTGATATTAGTTATCCTTCCATATTAGGGGCCTCACTAATGCAGCATCCCACTGGACTCAACTCCCCTGCTTTGCCAGCCCTACTAAAATTACTTCTTAATCTGGTTAATTATTTAACTATTTTCAATAATAATAATTAACATGTCAAACTGATATTTCTGGGGGTGACCATAGTGAATCCGAAACTAGGTTTTATGGAATGCAATTATTGCAATTATTGGAGGCTGCTCAGTGGCCACGGGACACAACAGACACACAGATGTAGAAACAGACGTTGTGACTGATGACAATACCCCTTCGGGAAAGCTTTCAGCTTTCGCTAAGGGGTAAAATCTAAAAGAGCTAAATAAAAATGATGGGGAAAAGGTTATGCTAACTGCTAGTGGTTATTTTAATATACACAAATAATGTAAACAATCCCACCAGTTTTCATGTCTACTTTACTTAAACTGGTCCCCAGAGGTCGCGTTGATGTGCTTTTTGATGTAGGTCATGGTTTCTCTGGCTTTATCCTGGAACTCCTTGTGTACTCTACTGTAGGTGATCCGCAGCCATGCCAGATAAAGGCTCTGGGTTGCTCTTGTCGCAGTTTCCTTGCCTCTTTGAATGCAGATCAAGCCCTGGGTACACTGGATGTATATTCTGGAAAGATATAAATGGGATTTCTCTGAATGACAGCACAGCCTTGCTTCGGGCAGTATTTCCACATAGTTTTGATACTACTGTAGTTTAGCAACAATTACTCATGGTTTACCTCCCAGGATTCTTTGATGTCAGACCTCTGTGTCACCAGTCCACAATGATATCTGTATCCAGGTTAAGTAGTTTGGACACTGACATATTGAACTTGAACCCGGTTCTTCTGCAATACTAGCTATATGAACATTACACCTGCACATCTTGCTCATCATGTTCTCGCAATTGTTCTATGTTTCTTTAAACTTCTTTTACTGGCGACAGTTTCCTGCAGCCCCACCACATTAGAGGACCATGTTGACACGCCATATTCGATGTCTTAAAGAGCAGTTTTTTCCTGGTGGATCTTATTGCAAGTTAGCAGAGCAGTTTTCACTAACTCAGTCGTGAAGTCCGTTATTGAGGTAGCTGAAGTCTTCAGTGAGAGTGTTTTTAGCTCTGCTGTAATGACTGTGGTAATTTCACCTTTTCGATCTAGTAGAATTTGTGCCTTTAATTTCTAGATACTATTTTCCTCAGTTTCCTTAAGGGGAAAGGAGAGTGGATGACCAGAGGTCATGCTAGTACTTTGCACCAAAAAGGAGTTAGCCCTAGTGTTAGCTGGTCCAGAGATTTTTGTATAACTCCTAGATGATCAGTATAAATAACTGTGATGTAGCACAATGTTTTCAAAGCAGCACTTGGACATCAGTCCAGTGACCATAGCCTGCTGTAAGCTACATAACCACATCATAACAGGATGGGGCCAGAGCATATTATAACATCTGACACTGCCTGAGCTAATTTTCACATCTCTATATAGATGCTTAAAGTAACCTCTGTCTGACAAAGGCATATCATTAACGATAGCATGTATAATTACATTAGAGAACCTGGACTCGCCTAAGAACATAAGATAACCTGCTACATCTGGCACTCTGGCTCCTGGCATACACCTAATTAATGCTGCTGGTGCCCCTAACGGACTAGCTAATTCCAGCTGCCTTACAAAAAAGCTTCCTATAACAAGAGGTTTCTAAGATTTCTCAGTGGATGTTTTATATGAGGAGAGTAAGCCTGTTCAACAAATGAAGCCAAGATGAGTGGCGCTTCCATGGGTAAGACTCAGCGTTAGCTTAGGCTTTACAAGTATGCCTCTGAGACCTCACCTATTCTCTGCTTGCAGTCTACTTATAGCTAATTTATTTGTTTATGCAGACTGTTGCTTAGTACTTATTTAAACTGTTTCCACTCAAATGTCGTCAGTGGTATGTGATTAACATCAGACACTAAACTGAACAATAGATCAGATCGTTATTAAAATGGGATAATGATATAATTACCAAATTTATAGCTAAGGATAGTGTATTTTCTTTTAAACAGAAAAAGGTATGGCACTTTTTTTGTCCTTTATTTTAAACCTAATCTATTTTTTGGCTGTACACTATGACCTCCACTACCCCAATCACAACTCTTAAGACAATTTTAATATTCTTCATAAATCCTGCACACTAATTGCATATGTGCTCTTGTCTACATGCCCCATTTACTTTTAATTATTATGAGTATTTATGAACAGGACATTTATTGTAAGATATCACCTACACCAGTGTGCGAATTATCCACCGGCTTTCGGGGGAGTCGGATCAAATGATGAAGCCACCCCCCCCCCCCCACC
>JAQNCB010000005.1:11093591-11105475 GCA_030068295.1 Euristhmus nudiceps | reverse complement strand
AACTGTTGACAGTGGGGCTTGAATCCCCAACCCTGGGATCAGCAATCCAGCACCTTACCACCAGGCCACCGCTGCCCAAGTTAATGACAATATAATAATATGATTATTTACAAAAATAATAAATTAACAAATCAAATATAAAGTAGCAAACTTCTTTTTGTTTTGTTAATATTTTTATTATGAATTAAGGCACAATAGAACACGAACCAATGTCGTATTTACCTCGAGTATCACATCACCTCTGTATCAATTAAATATATAGACATATTGATACAGTAGAAAAACTGTGCATCTTGATAAATGAAGAGCAAAGCGTACAGTTTTTCTTACTTTTGTGGCCCATGAAAACGCAATGCACAATGCACAATTTGAAAAAGAATAGCAAATAAATAATTCAGGTTACTTGTATGTAATAATTAAACAACTGAATGAATAAGTGTTTAAGCAAGCCAGTATAAATTTAAAAAAGGAAACAAAGGAGACAGAAAAATGGGAGAAAAGAGGAAGATAAAAAATAAAATATGTAAATAATAGAAAATAATAAAAAAAATAAGAGGGAGTTGGGGGTCCATCATTCTGGGGCAGAGACTGAAAAGAGTGAAAGAATGTTAAGAACGGAAGCCACTTGTTATAAAATTCAGCAGAGTAAATTTTCACTGAATATCTGATCTTCTCCAGTGTTAGAAAAGATATAGTGTCATTGAGTGCCACTGAGTGCTAGAGGGAGCTTTAGTTGACTTAAAGGAGACGGCGTTGTGCCAATAAGGAAGTGAATGCTAAAATAGCTAATTGATTAGAGGTAAACCAGATATGGTCTTCTGGAAGCCCAAATATTGGCGACATGGGGGAAGACTTTTATGATCACTGAAAATATTTTTAACATGGTATCAAAATAATTCTGCAAGAAGCGTGAACATAGCGAACAAGGATAAAACGTGTGGGTTAAATTGCAGGATGAAGCCTGACATTGATTGCAATTGTTGGTGACACTGGAACAGATTTGAGACAGTTGAGTTTTGGAAAAGTGAATTCTAAACAGAACTTTAAATTATACAAAGGTGATACAAGCGCCGTTTGAGCGTCCGTGTGTTTTTTTAAGAGCAGTGTCCCACCTGTGATCCTCCAAGTTTAGACCCAGTTCTCGTTACCAAGCAGCCTTAACTTTTAGTAACTGGTAACTGGTGAGGAGTCAAAAGATAGAATTTCATTATAAACTATAGAGATGAGTGACTTTTGAAGTGGGTCATGGTTCAGAAGTATCTAAAAGGATGAGAGGGAGGGAGATGAAATTCAACTATGAGGTCCATAAAGCTGCCAAAGAGGGCAGTGGTGGACTGAACTAAAAGGTCCTTAACCATCAATTGCTCAGCTGTACTACAAAAAAATTGTTGGTCACTCTCTGCCATGCAACGAAGGTTGAATCTTTAAGCGCAGGTCAAAACAAATGATTCCTCAGTAAAGGAACTAAAGTAGATGCTAATTTAAATTTGAAGTACCTCCTAAATTGATACCAGGTTTTAAATGTGGAATGAATCACTTGGTTAGTTGTAAAACCAGAGAGGTTAGATGGGATAGAAGAGGTAAGTAGAGCTGTTAGGGAGGATGAAACACAAGACTGTGCCTCCAAGTTGCACCATGTCAGATCCATTGATTTGATCCAAAACAATATTTTGTGATTATGTGCTACCTAATAATACAGTTGGAAATTTGGAAGTGACAGTCCTCCATTAAATTTACATCTCCGGAGTGTGGATTTGCGGATCCTAACCTAATGAACTTCTGAATAAAATAAAACTGGGCACAAAAATATTCATAGGTGCTTCCATTCACATACATCAAACTAGTGTCCAATCATACATATGAAAGAAAAGAATACTGTGCCATGTATTTATTAATTGTATGAACTGCTTGATCCTAATTTGGGTCATGGAGAGCCTGGTGTCCATCTCCGCAGAGTACACCCTGGACAGCTTGCCAGGCCATTGCAGGGCAGAAACACGCTGATGTACATGCAGCGTACTCTTTACGAAAGACAGCAATGGTTCCTTTACATGCCTCTCACCACAGACAGTGAGAGACATGGCTGTCCTTTCATAAGCCAGTTAGCCGCACTAGGGGACAGCAGTGACAACATGGTGAAAGTGGGGTCTGAACCCCCAACCTTGGTATCAGTAATCTAGCACCCTACCACCAGGCCACCACTTGCCATACATCGTGTTCTTCAAGCTCAAAGTGTCCAATTTGGGGTTGGGCTACCAACCGACATTAGCACTGCCTCTACCTCACGAGGTTTCATGTGTACAAATAATTATGACTGAAGATTGTATTGAATAAAGTTTTATTTGTGCAAATAATAGTTTGCTTATCTTTAAGCTTTTTTTTAAGTTTAACTTTGAAAATTTTGGTTCACCCTGTGCGTATAATATATTTTTTTACTTGCCTTTAAGCTTTTCTCATATGCAGTGTAAAATCACACACCTGCCCATGATCAGTAAATTGATGACTTGTGATTCAAAAGTGTTATTTTGCAGGAGTCTCAATGGCTGATTATGGTCCTGTATGGAAGGAGCATCGACGCTTCGGACTCATGTCCTTGAGGAACTTTGGTGTGGGGAAGCAGTCTATGGAGAAGAGGATTCTGGGGGAGGTTGAACATCTTACTGCAGAAGTGGAAAAACATTCTGGTATCGTAAAACCTTCATAACATTCCAATTGATGACAGCTGTTCAAATATTTTCTGTAAGTTATTATAAATGCAAATGGCCATTAATTTTCTATTTGTAGGAGGCATCTTGAATCCTCAGACTTTGTTCCATTATGTAGCATCAAATATCATCTCCCTGGTTTTGTTTGGTACTCGATATGAATATGGTCATGAAACCCTTCAACAATATATTGAATTAATTTCTGAAACAAATAAGATCATTTATGGACCTTGGTCAATGGTGAGACACCTGATTATGGATTGTTTTTTGACTGTTGCTAATTCTATGTTAAAAAATTGCGAAAATAATTATTGTCCCAAAACTTTTATTATTAACAATATAATGAGCAGAACTTCCTGTATTTTTGTAGCTCTATGATACATTTCCACTGGTGAGATCCCTGCCTCTTCCTTTCAAGAATGCTTTTAAAAACATCGACTCACTTAAAAAATTAACAGTCACCCTGATCAACCAGCACAAAAAAACAAGAGTCCCAGGAAAACCAAAAGATTTTGTTGACTGCTATCTGGATGAACTGGATAAGGTATGTGCTTCTGTGGGTATTAGGAATGCTCCAGTATTTCATGGAACATTCAGCATTTCATCTGTAATTCAGTTACATTTAAGTTGTATAGAACGTTCAGCAATAGCCATTGTCAAAAATATTCTTTAAAGACACGTAGATGTAGACTTGGCTCTCTAATGATGAAACAATAGTACTGGTAATATCAGCAAGGAAACAGAGGAAATCTTATACAAAGTTACAATGTTGAGACAATTATGAATATGAATATAATGTGAATAAGAGTCCTGCGATGAGCACAGGATAGTCTTTGTGATTGCATTTGTGATGTTGTATTCCTTTTGTATACATAATACATTTTACTGGAAATTTGTGTAATGTGAAAACAAAACCATATTAAAGACCCTGGCTGCTGAATTCTGGAATACACTCTTAGCGGGAATGTGGATAATACACATTTTCATTCAATATTTCAGCTGTTTAATATGTAGTTATGTGCATTTTTAAAACATCCTGTGGATGTATTAACAGCATTCAAAACATGTAAGTAAACTGATTTGCTGTGCACAACACATACTGGTCAATATTATGTATAATAGTCTGAGACATTGAACAAAAGGATAGTCATGAAACAGGCAGAGTATCAGGCAATTAGCAAAACAAGATATCTTAATCAGACTATCCTAATGTAAATCAGAGTACGAGATGAAAAACACAGAAAAATGAAAACTGGAAAATAACTAGGCATGAACAAAGCACTTGTTACTGAATTGTATATTATGTAACATAAATAAATATTATATATAAATATTTGCAACATTTGTCTGTGTGAGGAATCATTTTATAGTCCATTGTGATTTCTTGCAATGAAATGCAGTTGTGAATCATCACAGGAGCAAAAGTCTGAGCATCTAGTCACAAACTAGTATTACCTGACAAAATTCCCATCACAGGCACTAATCCTGAAGTGCTAATCAAGGTGCTCAGCTGGCAGATCTGGGCCTCGGGGCAGATATTGCAAACAAGGAAAAATAGTGGTGGGGTGCACTTGTAGGGCTGATTCCTGTGCTCCTATGTCGTGTTGCATCCATGTTACTTGGCAAAGTGCATCATGTGAACTGAACTAGGAATTAGCGATTCTGTCGTGTAGTGATCCCACTGTGTAAAAATTCAGGCAACCCTCAGCACAAGGGGGAATATACATATGGCACATTTACACAGAGAATATGTAAAAATTACCATAAGTATTCTTCTAAATTTACCCAATTATGTCAACATTTTCACATATCCTTTCTAAGAGTGTATCTGGACTGTCTTGATTTTAACAGAGAGAAAATGGATCTTCCTTTGATGAAAGTCAACTAATAATGTATATAATAGTCTTGCATGCAGCTGGGACAGATACCACCTCCAACACCCTCCTTACGGCTTTCCTCTACCTCATGGTTTTCCCATTTATTCAAGGTTTGAATTTCACTTCATTGCAAACAAATGATCAATGAAAAATAATGTGTGATTAAAATATGTAATTTGAGTCATAATAGAGCCAAACTTTGTAGGGAGATGCCAGAAGGAGATTGATAAGGTCCTGCAGGGAAAGGATCATGCGTCTTTTGAGGACAGACACAACATGCCATACACACAGGCTGTGATCCATGAGTCTCAGCGCATCGCTGACACTGTCCCTCTGAGTCTGTTTCACTCTACCACAAGAGATACTGAACTGATGGGCTACAGCATCCCGAAGGTGAGACATTTTAATTGATGGTTTCAAACAAGGGCAGCCCAGTGGCACAGTGGTTAGCATGTCCGCCTCACAGCAAAAAGGTCTGGGTTCGATTTCAGTGCTCGAGCATTTCTGTGTGAAGTTTGCGTGTCTGCTGCTAGCATGGGTTTCCTCTTGGTATTCTGATTTCCTTCCACAGTCCCAAAACATGCACAGTAGGCTATTTGGCTGTTCAAAATGACCCCAAGTGTGAGTGTAAGTGTAAATGGTTGTATGTGTTTTGCCCTGTGATGGATTGGTGAGCGGTTCAGGGTGTTCCCTGCCCAGAGTCAGTTGAGATATGCAACAGCCTCCCTGAGACCCAATTTAGGATGAACAGGCTTAGAAAATGAATGAATAAATTTCAAACAAAAGTTTTTTTTAACCTTCTTCTAGCCATATTGATCCATTTTTTCATTGTCTTTTAGGGAACAATAATCATCCCCAACCTTTCATCAGTGTTGAGTGAGGAAGGCCAGTGGAAATTTCCTCATGAGTTCAACCCATCAAACTTCCTCAATGATCAAGGACAGTTTCAGAAGCCAGAGGCCTTCGTTCCCTTTTCTGCTGGTGAGATCCCAAGATGATGGAGAGATACTGCAAAATATTACATAATATAAAGGATATGAGATGCATATCTCGTATATCATGTTTCTGAGATACATCAAACCTGATATATTCAAGTGATATAAAATTAATTTTAGACTTCAAGGAACACTTATCTAAACTAATGAGGTAACAAGTTACTGTTTACAGGGCCTCGTGTGTGTCTTGGTGAAGGTCTGGCTCGGATGGAGCTCTTCCTCATCTTCGTCACCCTGCTACGACGCTTTCAATTCATTTGGCCTGAAGATGCAGGAGAACCAGATTTCAATCCTGTGTTTGGACTTACAATTACACCCAAACCATACAAGATTGGAGTCAGACTGCGACAGCCAGCAAAAGAAGTGTAGAATTAGCCCATACATATATAACTGTGATCCCATGACCTCTGATGAATATAATAAAGCTTTTAAAAATAAGAATGCACTCACCAGCTCAATGTGGCATGAGGGGGAGGTGGTAAGAAGAGAGGTAGTATCTAAAATACCTGAAGTATGACTACACTCTGGGATTTGCACCCAGTGAAATTTATTTTCCTGACACTATTATGTTAACAGGTCAGTGAGGTTTGGCCCACAAGTGAGAGCACAAGAAGTGTCTTCAGTAACTTATTACAAATTGGACAAATAACCACTATATATAGTTTATCAACATCAAAAATGAAATGGATGCACTCTGACAGTTGTTCCAAAAAAGTCACACGTGACCACACACGTACACACACACACACACACACTGCACTGAAAAAATACAGATTTTGTGATAAATACAATTAGCAAACATCAATCACAAGCAAAAATGTTAAAAACAGTCCATCAAATGCGCTCTTGGCATTAGGCATAATTTATCCAATGCCATCTCCCTTTTATATAATGGTCCCACATGATAATTGTGTATATAACATAATTATATATTAAAAATAACATCAACAAGCTCAGACAATCAATTACTTCAGAAAAACATGACAGAAATATATTTTCTTTTTGAAGAAAAGCCCTTGCCAGGATCTGGCTAGGTAAAGCCATGTTAAAGTCAAAAAGCAAAAAAGCTTATTTTGCCATAGCAAAAGCAGTTTACACAACGATGTTAACCTTTGGTAATCCTCAAAAACAGTAAGGTGTAGAGCACTCGTCGAGGCAGCACTTGTTGAAAGTTAATTTCAGTGAAAACTTTAAAATCTGTAGATAGATACACTTTTAATTATTGTATGGGTGTTAATTTAAAAACTGAGTCTCAGAATGATGTTGTAATCAATGCCCAAGTTAGCATCTAGGACAGGGGTGGCTAACCAGTCAGAGACTAAGAGCCACATTTTTACCGTGTTATCGCAAAGAGCCATCATACACATCGACATATGGACGGACACATGCACACGTGAACATCAGCCCATCCTTTCCTCACACACACACACACACACACACACACACACACACACACACACACACACACACACAGACACATCATTATTTCTTTTACATCTGTACCGCAAGTTCTGTCTTTTAATGGCACAGTATCAAGGAGCTGTTATTCGTTCACACAATCGTTTGACAGACTTTTTACTGCCTATTGAGGCTTATCTTGCATGTCACAACTCTCATCCAATGCGACACTAAAATACTCACATGCCTGAAGGTCAGAGTGCAACTGTGATTCAATAGCCTTTTTAATATCCGATATTCTGTGTTCAACAGTGTGGCAGGACACCTGGACCTCTGATACCATTCTTTTTAGTTTGTTGTTTTCAGGAGGCAAGATTTCAACAATGTCACTGAAGCATTTTTTTAACAAACTCCCCTTCATTTTCTGACTTTTTTAGCCCATGCAGTGTTCCGAGCCTGTTGAAATTCAGATTCTGTGATAAATACAATAAACAAGTATCAATTACATGCAAAAATCACAGAAACAGCCCATTAAATGCACAACTATTAGAAAACAGGCTCTTTTAGAGGCAATGTATCAGCATTCCCACATTGAGACAATCCATACAGTACACAAATGACCACAGCCCTAAAGGCTAACTCAATCTTGTGTACACACCCGATCACCTCCACAGGCTTTCCATAAAATCATAGGTTTCCAGTTCCCCAACAGTTGTAACACACGCTAACAGACCTTCCAACTACGCCATTTGATAGGCTACATTCAGGCCTAATATTAATTAACATGCTAGCTACTAAAATTGGTCTGTGAATAATGATAATATTTTTGAAAATAGAAAAATTATTTTAACTTATTCAGGTGGGCGGTGGTGACCTGTTGGTAAAGTGCTGGATTACTCATCCCAAGGACGATGTCACGGCGCTGCACGATCCCGCCGCTAGGGGCGCTGTCTTGGCGGCCTTCAACTTCTTTGTGGCTTTTGGCGCACACTGAGTGGCGCACCTCCTCCCCCCGCCAGCTGCATCGTGTTTCAGCGCTGCCTATAAGCTGAGCTAGTGAACTTGTCGGCGCTGGATTCTTTTGTTGTGGTGTGTTCTGATGTGTCCAGTTTGTCTGTGTATGCTGCCCCAGAAAAGTAAGGACTATGTTATGGTATTCCGGTTCCTGCTGACTGTCGGTTTTTGTTTCATTTTCTTATGTTTATACCGTCTTGGAGAGAGTATTAGTGAGTCAGTCTGTCGGCACTTCAGTCTGTCTTCCTGGGAATACCATTAATAAAGAACTGTTTTACTTTCACCTATCGCCGTCTGCTCTGCTGCATTGGTCCTCAAATGGCTCTTAATGAACCCAGCTGCGTAACACTTAGCGTGTACGCTTACAGAAGGATCCAGCCAGAAGTAGAACTAGTGGACCTTCTCAAACAGGCGGCTCAGCTAGACCGGCGGGTAGAGACTAAACGGTTCTGCGCTGACATAATGGTAGTGCTGGCAGGCATCGTGGGGATGCTCAAGCTGCTGCCGTCAGCCTTTGTGCCCTTGCCAGGTCCCCAATTCTCTGCTCCACATAAGTCCACATCTGAGCACGTGCTTCCATCTCAGTCCTCATCCCTGCCGAAGATAGTGTCTAACCCCATGTTTGCATCCATGCCAGCGCTCGCATCCATGCCAGCACTTGCATCCACAACAGCGTTCGCTCCCGTGTTTGCGCCCCTGCGAGCATTTATCCTCCCATCTCACTCCAGGCAAGTGCCCGCATTCCTGTCCGTTTCCGGACAAGCACCCGCATTCCCGTCCGTCTCTGGGCAAGCGCCCGCTTTCCCATCAGTCTCCAGGCAAGCGCCCTCATTCCCGTTCACCTCTGGCAAAGCGCCCGCGTTCTTGTCCATCTTCAGGCAAGCGCCCACACATGCGTTCGCGCCCCTGCCAGCACCCAGGTCCGCATCAGTGCCCGAGGTCAAGCCATTGCTCCCGTCAGTGCCCGAGTCCAAGCCATTGCTCCCGGCAGTGCCCGAGGTTAAGCCAGTGCTCCCGTCAGTGCCCGAGGTCAAACCAGTGCTCTTGTCAGTGCCAGAGGTCAAGCCAGTGCTCTCATCAGGGCCAGAGGTCAAGCCAATGCTCCCGTCAGTGCCCGAGGTCAAGCTCCCATCTGAGGTCGAGCTCTGTTTGAGGCCGAGCTCATGTCCGAGGTCGAGTTGGAGCTCATGTCCCACTCTGGGCCTATATCCAAGCGTGAGTTCCTGCTTGAGTCTACCCGGAAACGCCAGTGCGGCTTTGCATCTGATCGCCAGGGCGAGCTTGCCCCCAAACATCCGCGCCGGCTTGCGTTGGGCTTCTCATTTAGCTTCTCATCTGGCTCCTCATCCGGCTCTCTGTCCGGCTCTCCGTCCGGCTCACCGCCTGGCTCACCGTCTGCCGCCCTGTCTCACAGGACTATGCCAGGTGCAATGTTGGGTTCCGGGCTCCAGTGGCCCATGCTGCGGGCCAGGCCTCCTTGGTTCATGCCGGAGCCCAAGCCCCCACGGTCCACGCCGGAGCACAATCCCCCACCGTGACTCAGTGATGACTCTCGGGGGTCGGCCTGGAGGTCTGGAAGGGCAAGAGAGGGTCTAGCCCCGCCCTCCTGCCCCCAAGCCTGCTTTCCTGCCCTCAAGCTCCCTCCACGAGTCACTGTTGGCTTGGGGGTTTTTTTTGGACTAGGTTCGGTTCTGTCAGTTTGGTGGGGTGTTTCTATGACTTTAGGGTTGGTTAATGTTTGTGGGTAGGCCTGTCTTTTGTTTGGTTTTGGGGTTTATTATTTTGGCCTTCAGTTTTTCAGTGATGTATATAATAATGAAGGTCGAAGCCCTTTTAAACCCTTCTGCCTTTTAGGGATGAGTCTCTTAAGACAAAGGCTAGGAGAAGGTAACTCTAACAACAAATCCCTCACCAACCCCTGGACCGATGACAGTCGACCGTAACCAAAGGCCCTCAGTCCCCAGCAGGTCTGGAGCCATTACCTACGGCAGTGGGGGGACCGGCAAAGGAGCAGAGGGTGCTAAGAATCACTGGGTTAGGACAGGCTGCTAGTGGAAACTGAATATCGGAACATACAACGCGAGAACACTCTCCTCGGATTCAGATGTCACAGACCTCGAACCAGAACTATCAAGGATAAAGTTCGATATTATCGGACTATGCAAAATCCGTTGGAAGGGAGAAAGTTGCCTTACATTGAACTGGAGTGTTCACAGTGTATGTATACTATAAGGGCGGTAATACACACCAATGCAGAGTGGGCTTTGTGGTGCACAAAGACATAGCCGGAAACATAACCAACTTCAAGGGGGTATCCGACAGAGTGGCACAGATCACCATCAAAATCAACAAGAGATACCATATGAATCTAATCATCGCTTACCTACCAACATCTAGCCATACAAAAGGAATGTGAGGAGGTCTATGAAACGATCGATCAGCTCTACAGGAACAGTAAGGCCCACTATAACATCATCATGGGAGACTTTAATGCCAAAGTAAGATTTGCAAAACCGGGAGAAAAATGCATGGGACATTTCGTATACGGATGCAGAAACAATAGAGGCGACACCCTAGTAAATGTCAGCGAAGGACACCAACTGAAAATTATGAACACCTTCTTCAAAAAGAAGGCATGCAAAGGATGTACCTAGATCTCACCGAATAAAGAAATGAAGAACGAGATCGACTACATCCTGTCAGACAAACCTAAGACCTTCGCAGAGGTCTCCATCCTCAATAAATTCAACACAGGCAGTGACCATTGACGAGTGCATGCTGCACTCACCATCAACACAAAGCTCGAAAGACAACATCTTATAAGGCAAACTCGGAGACCAAACCATATGACACTCTCAGAGAAAGCACCTCAGTTCCAGTTAGAACTCACCAATAGGTTCCAAGCCATCAACAATCCTGAAATGGAAGACCTCAGTATCGACTATGACAAGTTAACCACCACCATTCTCTAAGCTGCAATGAAAACTTCTGGAAACCAAAAGCCACCCAAACCAGACAAACTTTCCAACCATACCAAGCAACTCAGAGAAAAAAGACAACACATGAAGCGAAGTGGCACAAACGTTGAGAACATCGAATACTCTGTGTTCTGCAAGGAAATAAGACACAGAATGGCCGAAGAGATAAATGCCTATAACGAAGAAGAACAACTGAAAGCACTGGAGAACAACAAGAGACTACGAACAATAAAGAAAGACCAGTGTCTAGGAAGGAACCAAATAGCCTCCTTAAAAGAAGACGATGGCACTCTCATTCATGACCTTGACAAGATTATTAAGAGATGTGAGGAATTCTACTGCAAGCTCTACAGCACCAGAAGACCCCAAGACACACCATTTGCCAACGCCACTCAGACAAGACCTTACAAACCGACATCGATTCTCCCAATGGAGGTAAGAGCTGCTATTAAGCAACTCAAGTGTGAAAAGGCACCTGGAGAAGATAATATATCAGCAGGCATTCTTCAAGACGGTGGAGAGCCAGTCATCAAAGCGTTCACGAATCTGTTCAACAAATGTCTCACCGAAGGTAAATGCCTTGGCAACAATACTGCACAAAAAAGGCGATAAGGTAGATATCAGGAATTACAGACCAATCAATCTCCTACCGATCATCTATAAGTCCTTCTCCCAAAGTCTACTGAAGAGAATGACTCAGACTCTAGAACACCACCAACCAAGAGAGCAGGCAGGCTTCTGATCAGGATACTCTACTATGGACCATATCCAAGTTGTAAGCCAACTGCAAGAAAAGGCAAACGAATACAACATCCCATTATGCTTTGCCTTCGTGGACTATGGGAAGGCCTTCGACTCCATCGAATTTACACCAATGTTCAACGCGCTGAAACATCAAGGAGTGGACGAAACATACA
>JAQNCB010000005.1:10007338-10020293 GCA_030068295.1 Euristhmus nudiceps | reverse complement strand
CCTCGCCCAGAGTCGGCTGAGATGGGCGCCAGCCTTCCCCGCGACCCTAACTAGGAATAAGCGGTTTGGAAAATGAAGATGAAGATGACTTTGGTGCTCCACTACTGTCCGAAATTAAAAATAAAGGTCTGAAAATGGGTATTATATCATCTTTAAGCATTTCTATCACTACATAGCTACATCAGTATTTACATCAGTATTTATTTATTGCACTAACTTTACTTGCCTTGTCTATCTATTTATTATAATGTCTGTCTTTTGTCGTGTTTTTTTTTTTGCTGTTTTTGCACCATGGTTAGAGAGAACCGAAATTTAAATTCTCTGTACGTCTTGCATATACTGCACAATTGACAATAAAGCTGACTTTGACTTTGCCCCTCTAATCTATGATCTCTGAAACTATTTGAGAATCCATTCATTCATTCACTCATTTTCTGAACCGCTTTTTCATAATTAGGGTCACAGGAAGGATGGCGCCCATCTCAGTCGACTCTGGGTGAGAGCAGAGTACACCCTGGACAGCTCACCAGGCCATCAACACGCTGACGGCTCTGCAGCTTCTCTTGATGAAAGTCAGCACCGGTCCTTTTACATCCCTCGCACCACAGACAGTGAGAGACACGGCCGGCCTTTGCTAACCCAGTTAGCGGCACGGGGGGGAGACAGCGGTGACAACCTGTTGACCTGCTTGAACCCCCAACCCTGGGCCCAGTAATCCAACACCCTGCCACCGAGCCACCACTGCCCTCCTATTTGAAAACGTTTTAGCGAATGCATAATGCATCAAGTGATGGTTCTCGTTCCACTGTTGCTCATCTGATCAAACTGTTCCAAGTAATTGCTGTCATCATATTAAATTACCACAACATCACTAATCAAATTTCAGAGCCATTAACATGCAATTAGAAATCATGAAGCTCTATGAGAGATGATCTCTTCCCATGGACCACTGCAATCGCAGTCTCTATCCCGAGCGACGCTATTCCGAGATGCAGCATGCACTCAGCAAGCTCACCAATTAATATTTAAGCTCTTTCCCTCTTTGATGGAGCGCAGAAACAGTACGACCATTACGACAAAATGAGCACCGTAAACCACTCTGGATTATACAAATAAAAAATATTATGGATCAAGAGTCCAGGAGTGCCAGACTGTAGCACTGACTGAGAACGACTTGTACAAAGTTTACGTTTATGGCATTTGTCCCACGCTCTTCTCCAGACCGACTTACAGAAGTGATTTCCGGTGAATAGATTCAGACACTGGTTCACAAGGATGCAGGTTAATTATACCATCAGTCAAAACTAAAGATAGATTTTAAGAATAAGTTCTGAAAGTTCTAGGTCGCAGGATTTAAAAGCTGGTACCCTCTGCCTTGTGCATCATTCCTTTCATTTGGGAATTTGGGAACAGATAGAATTAAGCAGGAAAGGAAGTACGGTACTCCAAAACTAAGGAGTCAAAAACCTGGGGAGAGGAATATAACAACATTTAATGGCTTAAAAATAATAATAATAATAATAACAACAATAATAATAATAATAAATCACAACGATGATGATGTTTATAGAATATGATTATTAAAAAGGAGCAGGGTTGGGCACGGGATTAAGGAAAAGACTTGCTGCAGAATCAGTTCAGGTAATAATTCACACCTACTGCCTTTTAACCTTTGAAAACTTGGCAGGCACCTTCAGCACTTCATACTCATTAAAAATAAACAAAGAAAGAAACCCCATTGGAACAACAGTGAGTGCAAAAAAAAAAAAAAAACTGATTCTACACAATGCTACCAGAGATGATTCCTTCGGTCACGACTCAGCATCACGAACAAGAGTGAACGTGCAGTAAAGGATGCGCTCTTACCGTGGCTTTCCGCCTCCATGCCGGCTGTGGGAGACTGCGAGTAGGAGAACGGGAGACTCAGAAAGTGGGAGAGTGGGAGGCGCTGCTGGCGCAGTGCTGATCTCCCTCTCCCTCTCTCTCTCTCTCTCTCTCTCTCTCTCTCTCTCTCTCTCTCTGCGATGTTCTGAGACCACCCTGCACCACCTCTGATATGGTTTTATACTTGTGTGATTTGTTATTCATCTGTACGACTCCTCCTTTTCAGCATGATGTCACAATCTGAATACTGTGCTCTCTATGCTTTAGACCTACAGCGCTTATTGCTAAGTTGCTAAGTTTCCTGACATTAAAGGGACCAGTTCACTCTTGGCACTCTCCTTTGAAATGCCAGTGTGTTTTAAAAGCAAATCTCTTCAACTTTCCAACTCTGGTACTCTCTTCCTGCATTCACCTACATCAGTGCTTCTCAAATACTGGGGGGGCGTGGTGTGACCCTGGGGAACATGCTTTTTTTGCCATACTGTACTAGAATTAAGTGTAATTGCACCTCCACTACAGTAGATGGCAGTGGCGCTCTCATTGTTGCACTATGGTGTCGGGGGATTTTCGCAGAAAGCAAACAATATGAAGTGCAGTAACTAAACAACCCCTCAAGAAACAACATGGAAACATTTAACAGGAATGAAGAAGAAGGCGGATCACTATCAAATGGTGCAATAAGTTGTCAAAAAATATTTAGGCCAAAAAAATAATAATAATAATAACCCTTTGTTTCCGGTAACATTGCAGAATAATTTTGGGTAGGTAGGTCGGTAAAAAAATTTTTTTTCTCCCACCCATCCGCTCCGTGCTCTGCCCACAGCCCGCGCGCACCCCCTTCTCTCTCAGCACCACTCAAGTGCAACCCACGAACTTTCCCGCTTGAGACTCTTAAAGAGACAGTGTACCTATTGACACTGAATAAAAGTCTGTTATTAAATAACCACTGGGTTACAAAAACACATGAAAAAAAACTCAGCGGAAAAAAAGTGAGTCGATCGGGTGACCGGAAACGAAGGTTTTTTTTTTTTGGCCTTACAGTTTAAATAAGGATGTATTTTTTTTTATTTCAGGCAAATTGGTGCACTTTAAATTTTTTCTGTTACAGATTTAAAAAGAATGTTAATAAAGTTTTTCTTTATTGTAAGTTGAACTGTTTCTTGTTTGTTTTTAGTGTTAAGGATACACTGTTAAGCAGAGGTGTACTAATAATCATTTTATAGACAAATAATACTATTTATAGTCACGCGTGCGGGGAGGGGGTGTGTGAAATTTTTTTTTTTCTTCCTGGTGGGGTGTCACAGAAAATAATTGAGAAGCACTAACCTACACACAGGAATGGAGGACTGAGATGAGAACATACAGTATCTGTAATTACAGGTTCGCTTTTAAAGAAATATTCTCTCAGAAATACAGTTTTATTACATTAAAGGGCAGATATGTGTTTTCGTATTACTGATCTGGTCAACCACACGTCGGGACATACAGCAGCTGAAGTTGTCGGACCTTTTTTATTTTTGCTCCCAGTGTGCATCTGTAGCAGTGCTTCGAGAACCTTATACATCATCCTAACATTGATAACAGATTTTTTTTCTTTCCAAAGTTAATGACACCTAGAGAGTCAAACCACTCCATAAAGTTTTCTCCAGCACATCTCAAAGATTGCTAATGGGGTTAACGACAGGACTCTGTGGTCCCTTAACCACTCTTTCCATAATTTATGCCTATAAAAAGAAACTTCATTGAGGTGATAACCACCTCAGTACATTTACTAATTTCATCTGATTTCAGTTTATTGCTACATAACATTGCTGAGTGTAGACCTGCCCAACTCAAGAATCTCCAGATCACAGAGCCTTGTCTCCTCCAGTGGGGTTAAAGACTAAGCAATTACAGAACCTCGAATTCCGCGAGACCCCCTGCGAAGACCAAATTTCCACGAAGTAGGATCGACCCCCCTGGCTGACGTATACGTACATGTATATGTGCATATAATATCAATAAATACATATTCAACGCTATAAATACTTATAATAACAATTAAACATTCAAAAATAACACATAAGATGTAAATAAAATATAAATAATATAAAATACATATGTGTAATTGTACATAGATGTAAATAAAGTGTAAGAAATATCTTGACTTCCGCCTTTTCTGCCACACGAATGCTGCTATTTCAGAGCCAAGGCCCAAACCGGAGTCGGTAGTGACCTTGCCGCCTTCCCTTAACCTTTTCCCTATTTAATAGTGAAACAGTTAGGGGAGAGGCCACAAGTTCACTACTGACCGGTTTGGGTCGCGGCCTCTGAAATCTCGCAAGCTGATTGGTCAAGATGAATTTCCCACCTAATCCGAGTCGGTAGCGACCCCTTGAGGCATTTTCATGAACTTTTTCACACATTTTTGCTTACTTTTATTTTTCGATGAATATTTTTTAAAAATCCACGATGGACTGAAGTCGCAGAACCTGAAGTGTGAAATATCGAGGGATGACTGTAATTTCTTTTTCATCCATTCTGTTGTGGATTTGCTAGCTTGCTTGTGAAAACTGTCCTGTTGCATAACCTGACCGCAGCCAAGCTTTAGCTGCCAGTAATATGGCCTCACATTTGACTCCAGAATACTTAATACAGGGGATTCAACTGGTCAACTCATCAACTGCAAGATGCCCAGGTCCTGTGGCTACAAAACAAGCCCAAATCATCACTCCTTCACCACAGGGCTTGATGCTTGGTGTATAGTGCTTGTGCTATTATCTTATGTTTGGTTTTCACCAAACATGGTGCTGTGTACAGTGGATAAACATTACCTTGGTATCATCTGTCCAAAGGGCATTGCTCCAGTAGAGATTGTTCAGATGCACCTTTGCAAACCTGAGCTGTGTTGCCATGATCTTTTAAAAGAGAGGACGCTTTCTCATGGCAACCCTTCCAAACACGCCACACTAGTTCAGTCTTTGAATTGTACTGAACTTTAACATTCAGCATGCTCACTGAAGTTTGTATTCTTAGACATAGCTTGTATTTTGCAATGCATGGTGGGGTGAATTTGGTGGAATGTCAATTCCTGTTAAGATTAGTAACTGACTTGAATGTTGTTCACTTTTAAATAACCATCTTCACTGTAGAATGAGGACTTTAAATTGTTTGGAAAAGGCTGCAGAACCCTTCCCAGATGGATGGCCAGCAGCAATTGCTTCTGTAAAGGCACTCATAGGTAATTATGTGCCAAGTCAACAGATTTCAGAGAAAGTTTCTGACTGATCATCTCAGATTTTATTCATATTTTTTTATTTTGATGTCCTTGTAACTAATTACGACTGTGCACAATTTTAAGCCAATATCTCCACAAGTTTTAGAGATACTGATCCTTCAAAAAGAGAGTTTGAGCCCATATTAAGCTTAAAAATGAGTGTTCCAATGAAACATCCAAAGCTTGATAGCTAATAACGTTTGAACTGTTAATAATAAATTGTTTAAATTCTCACACATCATTCTTTGACATAAGAATTTTCTGTACACAGAAGGAAAACTTTGTATGTGCCATATTTGCAAATTTATGGCATACCAAATATGGCTTCCTGGAATGTACATTTGTCCTCAGTAGCTCTCTTGACTCTCTATATCTCCAGATTTAATGGCAACAGAAGTTTAAATTATATATGAGGCATATTATAGTACAATCAGGAAAACGTTATATCTGTGACAAAAATTATGCTTTCTCATATATGGGCCCCAAAAAAAGGAAAAAAAGTTTATCACGACTGTTATTTGAATGCTTATTGCAAAAATCTGACAAAGTAAACCAAAAAACAAATTCGATCAGCGAAAAGACCAATCTATAATTGATATAAGTACAAAATATGAAATTGGTGATCTTAAGGAAACTATTTTATTCAAGCTGTTGAATGAAGACGGTTTTGTGACATTTGAAAATGGAATTCACCAAGCTACATACTTATTAAACCACATTTTAAACCGTCTGGTGTGGTGAAGGAAATTGACCAGCTGTGATCCAGTTTGATCCAGGCTCGGGTCGCGGGGGCAACAGCCTAAGCAGTGCGGTCCAGACGTCCCTCTACCCGGCCACTTCCTCCAGCTCTTCCAGGGGACACATCAAGGCGTTCCCAGACCAGCCGAGACATCGTCCCTCCAGCATGTTCTAGGTCGACCCGGCGTCTCTTTCCGGTTGGACATGCCCGAAACACCACAGCAGGAAGGCACTCGGGAGGCATTCTAACCAAATACCTGAGCCTCTCAACGCGGAGGAGCAGCGGTTCTACTCTGAGCTACTCCCGGAATGCTGAGCTTCTCACCCTATCTCTCAAGGAGAGCCCCAACACCCTGCGAAGGAAGCTCATTTCAGCCACTTGTATTCGTGATCTTGTTCTTTCAGTCACTACCCAAAGCTCGTGACCATAGGTGAGGGTTGGAACGTAGACCGACTGGTAAATTGAGAGCTTTACCTTTTGTACCAATTGCGGTTCAGCTCCCTCTTCACCACGATGGACCAGCACTGCTCAGCTTTATAGTGGAGGCTGCACCGATCCACATGTACTCCATCCTTCCCTCATTCATGAACAAAACCCGGAGATACTTTAGCCCCTCCAACCTGGGGCAGGACCTCAGTCCAGACCCGGAGGGTACATTACACCCTTTTCCGGCTGAGAACCATGGCCTCGGACTTTGAGATGCTGATTCTCATCCTGGTCACTTTGCCCTCTGTTGCAAATCGCTCCAATGAGAGCTGGATTATGAACAGAATCAGTGACAAAGGACAGCCTTGGTGGACTCCAACCCTCACCGGAAATTAATTCAACCTGTTGTTACCAATGTGGACCAAGCTCTGGCTCTGGTGATACAGAGACCGAATGGCCTGTAGCAACGGGTTCGGTACACCATACTCCCGGAGCACACCCCACAAGACAACCTGAGGGGCACGGTCAAAAGCCTTCTACAAATCCACAAAACACATGTGGACAGATCGGGCAAACCCCATGCCCGCTCCAGGATCCTGTAGAGTGTACAGAGCTGGTCGAGAGTGCCGCTGCCAGGAAGAAAACCACATTGTTCCTCCTGAATCCAAGATTCAACCATCGGTCGGATCCTCTTCTCCATTACTCCTGCATAGACACTCCCGTGCAGGCTGAGGAGTCTGTTTGAACATGGTGTTTGTGGATAAACTGTGATGAGCACAGCAGTCTAACAACGAAACACTGTTTGGGGTCAGATTGGAGAGGCCGTATCTACCAACCACACCCTTCCAGGTCACAATGTCATTTCCCACATGAGCGTTGAAGTCTCCCAGGACGACGAGGGAGTCCCTAAGGGGAGCGTTCTCCAACACACCTCCTAAAAACTCCAAAAAGGGTGGGTACTTTGAACTGTCATTTGGTGCCTAAGTACAAACAGTAGTTAGGACCCATTCCCCCATTCAAAGGTGGAGGGAAGCTACCCTTTCGTCAACCGGGGGAGAACCCCAATATGTGGGCGCCAAGACGGGGGACACCAAGCATGCCCACACTGGCTCGCCGCCTCTCTCCACAAGTGACTCCAGAATGGAATAAGGTCCAGCCGCTCTCAAGGTGGGTGGTCACAGAACCCAAGCTATGCGTCGAGGTGAGTCCGACTATATCTAGTCGGTATCTCTAGGCTCAGGCTCCTTCCCCGCCTGAGAGGTGACATTCCATGTCCCAAGGCCCACAGTCAGTAGCCGAGGATCAGTCCGACAGAGGCCACGCCTTCGGCTGCTACCCATCTCACCCGACCTCTATAGCTCCTCCCTCAGGTGATGGGTTTATGGAAGGGCGGACCCAAGTCTTCTTTTCGGGCTTTGCCCAGACGGACTCCATGGTCAGAAGCCCGACCACCAGGCACTTGCCTTCGAGCCCCTCCCCCGGGCCTGGCTATGGGGGGGACCCCAGTGACCCACATCCAGTCAAGGAAAACTGTGTCCTTTTATCCATAGGGGTTCTCCCTAATTTAGTTGTATCCAATTCCCACCCATTATTTATTGCCTTCCCCATCACCTGACCACCACTGACCAGGCATGGGTGAAAGCATGCACGCCCCTTCCGTGACATGTGATGCTAGCTACCCACCTCCTCGAACTGTGGCACATGCATATTTAGGGGCGGTCTAACACACTCTGAGGGAACAAGCTATCTGCCCTCTTGTATGAAAGAGCTCACAGACATCCATGATTGGTTGGCGATCGCTGTGAGTAACAGGGAAGTGAGCCGTTCCTCCCTCCCGTGAGAGCTCAGCCAATTGGTTCCCATGGACTCCCGGCCATGAACGGCTGTGTGCATTAAACCGGATTCGAACTTGCCATCTTGCGGCCAATAGTGGCACACATCTTGCTGATGTGCCACTCTGGAGCCCGCAAGATTTGTAAAGCATATAACATTTATAAAATATATATATATGCTCAATAGAATTTGGATAATAATGTAGCATGTGATGTAACATTGTAAATGGTATTCTCACGTTACAAAACCTTCATCCGATAGCTTGAATAAGGGCACCATCTTCACATTTTGTACATGTATCAATTTGATTTTGCTCTTTTCAGTGGTCAAATTTTTTTCATGGTTTAGCTTGCCAGATTTTTGCAGCTAGCATTTAAACAGCTTTTTTGTGTTTTTATGGGCCAATATATGAGAAAGCATATTTTTGTCACATATATAACATCTCATATATTAAAAAAACTCAAACATCTAATGTCTTTAAATCTGGAGATAGTGTTCAATGTGCTACCGAACAGAAACAAGTATTTCAGGAAGCCACATATGGCATGTCATGAATCTGCAAACATATCACATGCAAAGCTCTCCTTCTGTATACAGAAACTTCTATCAAAGAAAGATGTGTGAGAATTTAAACCATTTGTTAACAGTTCAAACACTATTAAGTTTCATTGCAACACTTGTTTTTACACTATGGGGCCACGTCCCCCCATCTTTATGGGCTTAATATCTCCAAAACTAGGAGATATTAGCCTATAATGTTGCAATTACAAAGAAAATCTGAGATGATCAGTCGGGAGCCTTCCGGTGATCTGGAATGGAATTACCCTTCTGTTAGCATTCCATCATCACAGTGACACAGTTGCCAGACCAGCAAACTTCTACTTTTATTTAGATGGTCCCACTTGCTGATTATCAGTGAATCAAGTTCATTTGATTATTGACACCTGGCTGCTAGGGATGGACTTAATTTTTCAGACATGGTCTCCACCTTTTCACTTAATTTTAAGACATGGTTAGGACTTTATTATTTTATTGATGCTTAAAACTATAAAATTGTAAAAGGGTGGACTTTTATTTTCCATCGGGCTGTATGTGTGGAATTGTTTTCATTGTGGATGTTGTTCTCTTTATACTGATTTCCAATTTATACTCCTCACATACATTTCTATCTGTAAATTTGCCTTTAGATGTGCTGCTACTGGTAAGTTATCCTTTGGCTAGAAAAATAAAAGGCATACAGTACAAAATGCAGACCACATGACAGGGGGAAATGGGACCGCTGTGGTTCTGCCCACTCTGTCCAAGTTATTGAGTCTGACCAATCAATAACATACATTCTAAAGGGTTTATTACAAAAGATTTTGTACATATGGTTTTGTCCTTAGTTTCTAAGTAGGCTAAGAATTGTAGAGTTGATAGAATTTTCAAAAAAGGGTAAGGGATGCTTTGGATTTTTTTTTATAAAGTTAGCCAATTTTTACATATTGGGATCCATTTCTCCAATGACTAAGACGTCAGAGATGATACTCTGTACATGTGCATTAGCACCCTCAGCCTACAGGTAAAAGAACCCAAGAAGAACTCACAATTCTGAAGAACTGAGCATCAAAAGACAGACCTGGAACATTTTGAATGATTTCTACCTCTGGTATGCAAATGATAATCATCAAATTCACCATCGGATTCACTGCATTGCACATTTGACAATGTTAAGCTTGTTAGCCAGCATATCAGATTTTGAGATGAGGAGATACCGACATGTAGAGGCGAAGTGTCCTCATTGAGAACGATATACATTTTAAATACCAATTTCACTCGGCCAATTATTTTAATACAAGCAAATATTTTGTTGATTTCTGGGTGTTGAGTGTGTATGGAGGTGCTCAGCATGTGCACATATTATTGGACCGAGCAGTGGACAGAAATAAGGATATAATGATCGTCCAGTAGCACCAGGACTCTTGACCACATACTTGCTTTTCAGTGGAATACGGTGCCACACAGTGAGTAACAAAGGTCCAAGATTGAGCTACTTAAAAACGTTGTTGTTATAAAGATCTTAATCCATTCATTCGCTGAATCGACAGACTTGCAGGGAGGATATATCGCTGCAAGTGGGGGTACAACCTGAGCAGTTTGCCGGTTCATCGCACAACCATTTACACTCACACCAAAAGGGCAATCTGAAACATCATCAACTTGGTCTAATGTGCATGTCTTTGGACTGTGTGAGGAAACCCCACACAACACGAGGAAAACATGAAAACTCCACAAAGACACGTCCTCTCTATGCACAGAGCTCGAACCCAGGACACTCTTGCTGTAAGGCGGACATGCTAACCACTAAGTGCTATGGTATGGTATGACACCAAGACTGATAAATGCAGAAATATCCAGACATCATTAAAAAAAATGCATGTAAAACAAGAATTAAGATTTTTTTCACAAAAAAAAAAAAAAAAAAAAAAAAAATCACAACTTTATTGCACTTGTATATTTATATTCATAGACTCTCTATTGAACATTTCTTCTTAGTCTTAAAAGGGCATCATAAGGGTACAGAACCAGAGGTGTAAATGACGATGAATTAAAGATCAGTGTATTCTTCTGCATCGCTTCTACTGGAAGGATCAGAGCAACATTTCTAACACTAAACACGCTCAGCAGTGCTCACAGTTCTCATGTTCCGCCAGACGCCGAGTTCCGCACGGCACTCGCACGTCGGTCCGCTGAGAGAATTTCTACTGTTACGCTCCAACAACTCTGAATATATTAGGCTTTGTTTGTGAAATACATGCGCATTTAAATATGCGTCTCGGCTTTTAATGATCTCCTTTAGGATCAGCTATTCAGTTTCTTAATTGATTCAAGGCAACTTTTATACTAAAATGGAAGTTTTTTTTGGGGGTGGGGGGGTTAACTCTTTGACTACAAGGATGTTTAAGGAAGTCACACAGAGCACAAGTCGGACTGTACAATGTTCTATTCCAGAAGGCTTCACATCTTACTCACTATTAATCTGTGGCTAGATCTCGGGAGTAAAATGAATCTTTTGTTCTAAAGCATTATAGTACAGTTCCAGAGGGGAAACAGTGGAAACTCTGGAGTATGAATGATGAGTGAAAATGAGGAGTAAACAGGACATGATTGCACTGTAAGGAGGAAAAAGAGAGAACTTGTGTGGTTTTTTTTAAAGACCTGTTTGACTTGCATAGAGAGTAGAAATGGTGGCATCGACACATACAAGGTGAATCACACTCAAATCTTCCCTGCGGATTTGATGGAGCACGGCCGGTGCAGCCTCTCCGGCAATAACATGGATGGATGGATGGATGGATATGTTCCCAAAAGCGCCCTGTGGCTGCAGGTTTCTGTTTCAACCAAGCAGCAAAACAGCAACTAATCAGCTGATCCGAGTCTCCAGGCAGTTGATTGGTCGATCTGTGTGCTCTTTACAGAGACTGACCAATCAACTGCCTGACGACTCGAGCCGTCATGTGTCCTGCTGCTTGGTTTGAAACAAAAACCTGCAGCCACACACACGGCTCTTTTGGGAACGAATTTGACGCCCCTGATCTACAATAAAGCAGCCTTGCCCTTTGAAATGTTAGAGATTTTTTTCAGCCGTGAATTTTTTTCAGCACACTTGTAATTTTCATATATTACGTAGATGACGGGTTAAATGAGAAGAAAACAGGAAACTCTGTTTTCTTGAACAATATTTGATGAGAAGTAAGACGGAGAACAATATGCAGGAATCAGGGAGGGGTCTCTGAGCCGCATAAATTTAAAAGAAATTAAAAATGAGCAGAACTAGTGGCCTTACACAGTAAATGTGCAGCATTTACTTATCTGGCCATCGGGACGAGAGATTATATACCAGTTGTACTAAAGTGAAAACAAACCATCTTTCAGAATAGGGGGAAAAAAACATATATATTCTGAAATAATTTGTCAATAATTTAGGCAGTAGTGCAGGCCCATTGCCTCAATAACCCAGTAATAACAGCACCACTGCCCATCACTATCAGTTATCAACGGATATATTTGCCTCCTTTCCCGATATATAGCACGATGCAGTACAGTCTGTCACCATGGCCTCAAGTTATATGTGGCTAAAACAGTTTATGATGGCGTTTTTGAGCCTGACGCCACCATTCGTTGGGGACTGCTGCTAACCCACGCCCAATTAATTCAGACTTCGAATACTGGACTTCAGCCCCTGCAGAAGGCTTCGTGTCTCATCGCTTTAGCTCCTTCCCCACGCGAGCCTCTCACATTCCTGGTCTATTCTCAGAGAGACCATGCAGCAGCTTCTCCGATAAGCCCAGCGCGCCGAGGAGCCCGAACAGAATCCCCATCTCGAACCTGCAACACACACAGAGGTCATAAATAAACCCAAGCTTTAAAGCTAAAGTGTGCAAGACTCTGCAGTGTCTACCGCCATCTAGTGGTGAGGTTTCAGATTACAACTCCTTGAAATTTCATTCTGAGCCCCACCCCTTTCCCTTCGAAGCCTGCGACTGCACAAACATGGCAGTGCAAGATAGATCCTGTGGCCACATGCGCTCATAACCCGTAGCTTTCAGCATGTTTCAATACGTCCAGAATCTGCTAAGGGTCATAGCGCACAGTGCAGCTAGCTAACGGCTAACCCACAACGCGCTAGGGTCCATACACAATCTATTCCCCACGTATCAACCAAACAGATTGTATGTACTGTGTTGCGAAATACAGGGATCAATCACTTTTTACGGTTAATGGGGGGGGGGGGGAAATCGCGACCCTACACGAACCCCAAATTTCCACGCAGTAGG
>JAQNCB010000005.1:9677470-9689566 GCA_030068295.1 Euristhmus nudiceps | reverse complement strand
TTTTAGGTCAAGCAGACACTGTTTGTTCATTCTTGAGGTTGTTGGAGAGATAACACCATATATTATGACCAATTTAGGAAGTAATGTAAGAAATTCCAAAGGGAGTACAAACTTTTTACTTCGACTGTATAATATAGCATATCAAGTATTTCTGCTCTGTCATTGAATCCACAATTCTTTTGAATATTTTTAATGTGACTGTTTGAATCATCATAATGATGACTATTATTATTGGTCTTCTTTGCTATTGTTTTTATTTCTTCATTGTATCGGTATTTTTCCTGTCTATTCCTTTGCTTCCCTTTTCTTTATCTGTGGTATTCCTTTTGTGTATTATGTTAGAAATATTTATAGAAAAGCCGCATCTCTATGTAAGCCACATGGTTCAAAGTGTGGAGAAAAAGTAGCAGCTCATGGTCCGAAAAATACGGTGTGTGTGTGTAAATAGAATAGTATGCATGTGTGTGTATATAAATAAGTTATGAATATCTATATGAACAGATTAAACAAGTAGAGGATGAATCCTCTCAGTGATTGATATGTACAGTATTATCAATATGGTAAACAGTAGAATGTGAATGTATAACAGTGGATGTTGTTGCTATGTAGTTGTACAGTTTAATGGCTACAGGTCATAATGATTTCCTGTGTCGCTCAGTGGAGCACTTGGGTGGTATCAGTCTCTCACTGAAGGTGCTCCTGTGACTGATCAGCAGATTGTAAAGTGGGTGGGAGATATTGTTCGGTATTGTCTTTTTTTTGTACTACATTCGTCTGTCCGACACTGCCATCAGAGAGTCCAGCTTCCGCACAACGTTCCTGGCCTTCCAGATCATTTAGTTCAGCCTGTTTGTGTCTGCAACCCTCAGCCTGCTACCCCACCATGCAACAGCATAGAGGGCAGCACTGGCCACAAGACTCACAGAACATCCTGAGCAGTATCCAGCAGATGTTAAACAACCTTAGCCCCCTCAAAAAACAGTTATTAACCGGATGCAGTCGGATGCATTAGTGGAGGTGGTGAGACAGCATATGTTTCAATCTAGGCATCAATGTGGAAATGGTGAAGAATTACAAATTCCATGTTTCGACATTGGCAGCTCCACCACACCAAGGCAGGATGTTGTAATTTCCTCTTGGGCTTCCTAATGCATCCGACTACAGCAGAGTTATCAGAAAACTGCTGAAGATAGCAGGTCTCTGTGCGGTAGCTGAAGTTCATTGTGTAGAGGAAAAGAAAGACGACGGTTCCTTGTGGTGCTTGTGTTGATGACCACCATGTCCGAAACGCACTGGTGCACAAGCACATAGCCTTCCCATCAGGTAGTCCACAATCGAGGACACAATCAGGCATCCACCTGCATCGCTGTCAGCTTCTGTCCCAGGAGGGTCGGCCTGATTGTATTGAATGCACTGGAAAAGTTAAAAAAAAAAAAAACATGCCCCCCCCAGTGCTTGCTGGCTGGTCCAGGTGGGTGTAGACACAGTTAAGCAGACAGATGATGGTGTCCTCGACTTAGACAGGGCTGGTTAGCGAACTAAAGGGGGTCCATATGTGGTCTAATCATGGCGTGGGGTTCTTGGAACAAAAATTAAGCATGATGTCTTCCACTGCACTGGGACCCTCTGTAGACTCACTCTCATCGTAAGGATGTAATGGAAGACTAAACACAGATGGGGGAGTACAGGCTTTAAGGCCATGGGGGCTCACCAGTTCCAGTCCTGCTGCCTTGCCTGACAGGTGAAGGAGTGTCAGATTGATCAATGGAGGCAGAGGTGCAGTAGACAGAGGGAGAGAGGGTGGTGTCACAAGGGGGTTTCAGACTTGCTCCTGATGAGTTGAAGGGGGCTGAGCAGTGTACACAGTGTTGAATCTGTTAAACATTCAGCTCATTGGCCCTGTCCTCACCACCCTCAGCTCCTCTACTGATGGATGGCCTGAAACCTGTCATGGTCTTCATACCACTCAAAACACTCATGTTTTTCTGCTGGAGTCGCCACTCCATTTTCCTCCCATAATTGTCCTGAGCCTCTCTGATCTTGACTCTCTGCTGCCAGCCCCGAATGCCCTCTTCTTGTCGTTAAGTAGGGCTTTGATGTCTTTAGTTACACACGGCTTGTTATTTGGGTAGCAATTGACTCTCTGAGCTGGAACAAAGGCATCGGTGCAGAAGGTTATGTAGTGCAAAATAAACTATGTGAGCCCATAGATTAGATTTTAGATATTTTCAATTATTATATTTAGAACTGTAAAGCACTTTGAGATATCACTAGATTTTAAAGTGTGCTATACAAATAAAATTTATTATTATTATTATTATTATTATTATTATCATCATCATCAGTGTTCCCACCATGAAGCTCAGAGTGCTTGCCAGTCTGTCACTTCAAAACAGGTCCTGTAGTTTCTCCAAAGCCTTCTCCGACCATCTCCCAATAGTCCTTGTTGTCCCACGCTGCCTCTCCACAACAGGCACATCGCATGGAGAAAGATAAATTAAGTTGTCCTCTGATCTCCCCAGAAGGTGGGGGGGCTACTATAAGCATCCTTAGTGTTTGTATACAGCAGGTCTAAAGTTATCTCTTCTCTAGTGGGACAGTCCACGTACTGTGCAAAGCTTGACAGTGACAGGTTAGCAGAAGGAGAAAAAACAGGCACTATGATGACATGGGAAAATTTTCTCGGAAATTAACATGGTCTGATTCCAACAGCACACAGTTCAATGTCCGGTCCACAACTCCACTCTTTGATGGTTATGTGGGTGGGGTTATTGGCAAGAACACAAAGCACCCCCTTCTTTCTGCTTTCGCTCGCAGTTTAGTCTTTGTCGGCCCAGGTAGTGTGAGAAGCCGACTGTAGATGCGTTGTCATCAGGAATATCCGGGTGCAGCCATGTCTCCACGAAGGACATCGTCACCTTCAAAAAATAACTGCCCAAGTCATATTTTGTGCTTCTGAGAAAAAAATGGAAAGGCTAATTATCTTCTAATGTATCAAATTTATAGAAGAATTGATTTAGGCACTTTGACAATTGCACCACTTTAACTTAGGAAAGATTTTGATTTACCTCCCTGAATTTGAACAGTAGAACGCAAGGTTTTATAACAATTTCACACTTCAACTTGCAATTCTGATGGTCAAAGCCTGACTGCATATTTAGGCCTACTGGTGTAGCAGGTTGGATGACATTCTGCTGGCATCACGTGCTTCATTGACAGGCGGTCGTTGAATTTCCTCTTCATACTTGGAAATGCTGGTTCATTGCAAATCCATTTCAAGTTATCTCCAACCTGTATTCTCTGTGGGAGGGATTCCCAAATTGTACCTTCAGCACAGGACAGCTTATAATGGATGTGACCATTGTTTTCATATCTCAGTCCCAGGTCTGATGCTCCCTTGAAGAAAGTACTGTCCATTTTTTTAAATCCGTATGCATCACTCGCTTCACTTTGTATGGCGAGGGAGTTTTTCTGCCACTTTCAATCATAATAAAGTAATCCCTTTCGGCGAAGATATCAGACAACTTCTCAGCTCAATTTTGCTATACATGCTATCACACTCCATTCGAGTGTGACCAGCAACAAGGATCTTCTGCATAACAGTGATACCATGCTTTCTTGTGAGGGCAAACTAGGCATTGGCAACACTTGACAAGGCTTGGTCAAAGTGCTGAAACTACACGCATGCAGAAACCTCACTGCTCAAGCCACTTTGTGTCTCATTCCAGAAATAGCACCGGCCTTCCTTTGATATTAGGTCATACAGCTATACACATGTAACTTGGTTTAATAATAAAAACAACTTGCCTTTGAGTGTGGGCATAGCAGTACTGTCTGGAGATCCATGGTCCACACAGATTTCCTTGTGTTAATGGACTTCTTGTCCCGGGCCTTCTCATCCTTGGTTTTATTTGCCAACTTTCTGTGTGCCTCATATTCTCCCCTACCGAAGTCAGCATGTTTGAAAGAAACATACACATCACACCGGTCTTTTCTAGGTATAAAGACTGAGTATTTCTGCTCATTAAAGAACTCCGTGAAATGGGTGACACCCACAGACTGTATCCCAGCCTCTTCAACAGACACTCTGTACTCTCTATGGAGATGTGCTATCGTTGTCCCTGGATACAGAAACTTCCATTCCTTGTATGTTGGTGTGTCCCGACAGGAGTGAGAGTTTACTGTTGGCAGACCCTTCAAATAGTTATTCAGGAAGCCGTTTTCTGTTTGTCAACTTCATGCGTTTTCCACTTTTTGGACCGGACTGTGAAATCTTTTCTTCAGTATTGGGTAGGTTGTCGCTCAGTCATGACAACATGGTTCTTTTGGCATACACCAAATATGGAGGCAAAAAGTGGCTTACAGACTTGAAAGGCTGTTCCATCAAGAAGATTCAGATTGGTATACAAACGATGACTGACACCTGGATTGTAACCTTCCTTTTTTTCTGCTTTATTTCCAATTGCGTAACTAAGGCCCTAATATATGATCTACGTTCCTCCCATAATTTCATGGACCAAAATGCATGAAATATGCTGCTACGCTGCTCTTCTATACTGGACTGCCACTGACGATTTTTGGCCTTTCTGCAGAAGTTTGATTCACAAGAAGGTCCAATCCTTTTTTTTAATATATATAAATATCTTTACTCTTTTTGTTCTTGTACTGTTCCCCTTTGAGTCATTTTTCTTTGCAAATATTCTGTTTCCAGCCTTGGGGGATGTTTCCGACGCTTCAGTTTATTGCCATGGTTACCATCTTCATTTGCAACGTCTCCATCTTGGCCACCTACTGGAAGCTCTGTGAAATTTTTATCTTCAGAGAATGATGGATTATGTCGGAAAAAACTTTATCCAGACATTTCCGTGGAAAGTATCTCATCACGTTAGTCCTATGTCAATTACACAGTCCCTGTTAATATAGGCCAGCACTCACTCAATGATCACACATACTATTGTGTATGAATTGAGAAGAGGCAGTGTTTATTTTCACCCCAATATTCTTAACAATAAAACACCGTTAAAAATGGAAATAAAAATGGATCCATAAAAAATAAAAATAAACATAAAGAATGAAATAAAAATAAACCTCAAAATAAAAATAAACATGAAACTAAAAACCACCGAAATCCTCTCATCTAGCCGATCTCCCCCAAGGCCGTACTGGAGTACACACACACACACACACACACACACACACACACACACACACACACACACACACACACAGTCTCGGCTGAGAAAAATACTCACCAAACCCCCACAGTAGAAAGTCAGTCTTGGTCATGTCTTTGTAATAACTAAAACCTATCTCTCACCTACATACAACATCCCCAGACCAAAGTGCTGGACTGCCCAAGTCCATTCCTCCAAAAAAGTTCTAGCTGTTCAGCGTCCAGTCCAAGAAGAATCTTCACCCCCACACACAATCTCCTGATAAGAGCCACTATCTATACACTTTTTGAGAGAGATAGAGCAGTAGCCCAACCCAACTCGTTAAAAAATGTCAACATTACCCTTATGTCATGTTATGTGGGCACCTATTCCCTCCGCCTTTACATGCTCTTCATGGTTTTGGACATTTTGTACAGTACATATTGTCCAATTTTGAACGTACTCCCTAAGGCCCTCTGGTGGCTGTTCTGTTTTTCTCCTTTTTCGATCCCCTATTAAGTTCTCATTTGTTAGTAATCACACATCAATTTTCACAGTTGATGAGTACCGTATTCTTCTACATTGTTTAACAATCATATTTTATGCTCTATACACCCTAAATTTAGCTTTAAATCATGCTTTACTACATGTTACACTGGTTATATAGATTTCATTGTTCAAGTTATTGATTCATCACTAGAAAAGAAAAAAATCCCAACACTCTCCCCCCTTTGAGACTAATAAGTCTCACACTCCATAAATACTTAGTTATCCAATAAAACCTTAAAATCACTAAAAAAAACCCTTAAAATCACTTTAACCAAAGATTAAATAATTAAATCACACAAACTGAAATGAAAATAATGAGTACATCAACACAAAATATATACTCTCCCCCCACAGCCTCTTCTCGTTCCCTGGTGAGCCAGGGGTGGGCGAAAAACCTCATCTTAACCAATCAAACTGTGAGGAAAAGTACCACTCTGTCCGCTCTGTGGTGCGACAGCATGATTTCCAGGATCACCAGGAACATAGAACACAGAATATTTACAGCAAAGCATACAATACCCCAAATTGATACCACCACCCATGATGTGTAGGATGCAAATCATAACCCCACCGTGGTAGAGGACAAGGAACACGGCCTTCATGGCGTAACAGTGTCCAGCTGTCCTCATAGACGTAATAGTGGGCATCCCATGGGACATCTATTATCCATGTTGAGTGACTGAGTATGCATGTTCAGTGACAGGCATAGCATGGGGAGCCTGCCATGAAAAGTTTGGCATGAGAGATAATCTGACGAACAGGCCTCTCCGGCCCTCGTCTATACAGGTCCATCCCTGAGATAAGCTGCGTCCGCAGGAACCCTTCGACTCCTGCCAGCGGTTCGTGCATAAAACAAAACAGATGCATGCAGCGCAGCAGGGGAGTCTGCTTGCCAGCTCATGACAGCCGCGAACTGCCTGTATTTGGCCACGGGGTGAATGCGCCACCTCTGACTATACGCTACACAGTGTCCACATAGCGAAGCAGTAGCCGCACTTGGTGCCCGGCCCGTGGCCAATCGGACCTGCACACCACAAACAACACAAAGTACAAAAAGTACAAAACATACATCTACTAACATACACATACAACTAAAATCATAGATAATCTATCAAATCTCAGTCTCTTCCTCGCCCCTAGGGGAAGGGGAGGCTGTCCCTCTGAGCCAGGGTCGTCAGGGGGAACCTCCAGTCTTACCATTTCTGCATACACCTGTTCCGTTAATGGTTTTATCACATTCTCCAAGATTATGGCCATCTATCTAACGGTGGCCTGGATACAAAGATTACGCTAAAGGGAACAAGACAGCAGGCCACTAGAGCCACAACAACCAAGACTATACCCACATTCATTGTCATGTTGGCCAACCATCACCCCAAGTCCCAAACAAATCGGAAAACCACCCAGAGGAAAACATTGTATGACCCACACTATTCTTTACCTCGGCACGCAGTGCAACCAGTTTTTTCATGGCTATATGAAAGGAGCCACCCGAACCCCTCCGAGCTGTATTATTCGGGATACAAGTACAACAATAATCCTCAAAAAGAATACAAACACCTCCTTTTCATGCTATGAACCAATCTAAAGCCTGTTTTGGAAGGTTATTTTGCTTGTATCAGCAAGCTACTCACCCAGAGTGTCCGACGCATCCTCCGTATAATTAATAAATCATTGTTGGTTGCAATATATGTACTTTATCAATTCCGAATTCTTAATTGCACCTGCTCCTGACCATCCCATGGGGAGGGCAAGTCGAAGCTTCACTCCCCCACTCAGCCACCATATATCTGCTAGTGGCATGGTCTGATACTGCAACACGTGGTGTTTTCCGATACCAGCCCATGACCATTTGAGTATTGTTAGCATCTACCTTATGCACCTGCACCACGCCCCATGTGTTGTTTACGAGTAAGGCTGAGAATCTAGTTTTGGTTACATTCCAGATTTTACCTCAGTGCCCTGTGAACTTACCAACCGATATATAACCTTAAAGGGCCCATCCCTTCTGGGTTGTCTCCAAGTCTTTTTACTGAATACTTTAAATGTACACGTCGTCTCCTGTTTGCACCTGTCACAATGCCTCCTCTCCCACAGCCTCCTCACTGAGTGCTACTCTTTCCTGTGAATACATAACCCTCTGTACTTCTGTCAAATGCTTTACATACCTTGACAACTCACCTTTCAACTGTTCCAACGGCCGTCCCTTGTAGGGGCCTCGAGTAAAGGTGATTGGCATTGGCCTTCCTGTGAGCACTTCATGCGGTATCAAATGTGTTACCCGAGGTGTTTGTGAACGCATTGCCATCAAAGCTAATGGTAAAGCTTGTACCCCGTTAAGCTTAGTTGTAGCACATATTTTGGTTATTTTCTCCTTTATTGTGCCGTTGGCTCGCTCCACCATCCCTTGTAATTGCGGATGGTACACGCATCCCAAATGATGCTGTATACATAAGGCCTCTGTGATTGCCTTAATCACTTCGTCAGCGAAGTGCTTCCCGTCATCTTAACTAATTTGGTCAGGAATCCCAAATCCTGGGATGACCTCCCTGTTCAAAAACTTTGCCACTGTTTTAGCATCATTTTTCACAGTTGCTTGTGCCTCCACCCATCTGCTGAACAGATCCACTACCACCAATATATACCTTTTACCCTACTTCCTCTCCATGGCACCCATATCAACAAAATACATTATCAAGTGCCTAAAAGGGCCCATTGGTTGCGGTATGTACCCTATCCGCGCAGTGAAATGCTTTATGTTTCGTTTGGCGCACAATTCACAGGTTCACAGATGCTTATCTACCATAGCTAACAGGTATGGGGACCACCAATCCACACGAATCTTCGCTAGTGTTTTCCTTCGATCACAATGATTTAAACCATGTCCCTCTTTAACCAGTAACGGGAGAAGTCCCGTGGGTGCCTCCACCACCCCATCACAACTTCTCCAAATATCTGATTGCGGCTCTACCACCGCACCTCGTTTCTTCCACATCTCCTTTTCTCCTACTGAGACTGCCTCTTGATATTCTCGCACATCCTCTAGTGTTGTTCACATCTGATTATCTACCTCAGGTTCACCTGCCATCATCATCATCATCATCATCATCAGAACTCCTTAGCTGCCTCCTTAGCTGACTCATCAGCTGCAGCATTCCCTTTGCTTACCCATTCGCCGTCAGTTTTGTGAGATTTACACTTTACTATAGCCAAATCTTTTGGAAGCCTCATAGCCCCCAACAATTCTGTTGTAGTTGGCCAGAACCCTGACCTCTCCCAGTTGAGCTGAACAGGGTTCGGGCACCGCTTTTTTTCAGTACCGCCCTGAATGCACCTAACTCCTCATCATATTGAACCACCACATAACCTGCTCGATTTTCCTCCCCGCTGTGGTAGCACGACACGTCCACCAAAAACCCACACTAAGCTTGTGTAAGATGCTCCGCCAGCAAATCTGGCTTGGCCTTTAAATACCTTTCTGTCTCTACAAAGCATTCATCGAAGGCACCCTTCGCGTCCTCTGTCCCTACCAACTCAGCTCTGGATTTTGCTTGACCTGCAACTTTCACCATGTCTCTCTAAGGCTGAGTTGGCATGGCGAAGTCACAAACCCATGGGCGACTAAACCCCGCCCACCCCAGGAAGGACAACATCTCCTGAACTGTTTTAGGCCTTGCAGCCTTCCGGATGGGTTCTATATGTGCCAGTGAAATTTTCCGTGTCGTGCCTTCAAGCACTCTACCTAGGTATTTCACTCTAGTTTGACAGAATTTCAATTTCTCCTTATCCACTTTGTGGCCATTTTTCTGCCAACATTGTTAAGGCCTGCAGCAAATCCTGTACGCCCTGCTCTTTCATGAGACTGCGAATTAACCTATAGTCGGCGGACTGCAACACAGTGCTCGTTACATCCGGCTCAGCCATTTCCTGTAATAAGACCTGATTGAGGATGGATAGGCTTTCACAATAACCTTGGGGTAGCCATATACAAGGTGTACTGCTGTCCGTATGTAAACGCAAACAGAACTTGTGAATCTGGATGTATGGAACACAAAAATGTGAACATAAATCAATTACCGTGTACCACTTTGTTCCCTCGGGGATGTTCGATAGCAGGGTGTGAGGATCAGGAACAACAGGATTCTCTGCCCCCACCACCAGATTTATCAAATGTAAATCATGAACAAGTATCCATTTTCTGAATTTGGTTTCCTGACCGGAAAGAAGGGGGTGTTGCATTGGCTCTGAGTCTTAACTAAAACTCCTGCTTCCACTAACCTCTCAATGGTTGACTCAATACCTGATATTGCATCTCTAGTTAACGGGTACTGTCTCTGATATGGTAATTGTGCTCCTGGCTTTAGTTAAATTTTAACTATCCCTGCAGATTTCACCACTTTCACATCTGTTGAATGTTTAGTCCATGACCGTAATGGAACCTGTTTTAGCTCTGTCTCTCTTTCCTCCTCTGTAAGCTCTGGTTCCGTTATCCGTTGAGCTAGCTGTCCTATTCCTGTTGTGTTTCACAGATTATTATGTCTTGGGGGTACTCCCTCATCTACAGCTGTCACTAATATCTGAAGAAATTCCTTACCAGGTAATATGCTTGTATTGCTTCCTAACTCTACCCACTGTGTTACTTGACCTGCCTCTTTTACCATTGGCCCTAAATCTTTTGACTCAAAGTCCTGCCCGATCAACAGAGAGAAATGAGGAGTGGCAGCCGATATTTGGTACCAGGATTTGAGCTGCGTTGGCTACTGCCACTCCTTGCTGACCCAGAATGATATTGACAGCTCGTAACTCTACTACTACCACAGGTTTTTACTACCTGTTGCCTGTATTGCCTTTGTAGATGGGCTTACCACCAGCTGACTGAAACCCACGAGACTGCCAAATATGGCCAAAATCATGCGCCACACCGAAGGCATATCTAGAATCGGTGCAGATTGACACATCCTTACCTTGAGATAGGATACGAGCACATATGGGAGCAAAAATTCAGCTGCCTGTGCAGAGGAAAAAACAAAGCATAAAGTTCACACACAATGTCTGGCAACCTACAGACGGCGTAACCACCTAGGCCTTATGCTAGTGGAATGTGTGATTTCAGACAGACAATCATGGTCTGGTTCATGCAGTGTGTCATCCTACGCATTTAACAGACGAGCTAGGCAGTGTCATGGTATCAAACGATAGAGTGACAAATTTCCAGATTGCTAGTCGAGCATAGAATAATTTCATCGCCCGCACGACGTTGCGCAGTCATGTGTTGCATTTACAGATTGTGTAACACTGGTTTTACCTGGTGAGAGGAATGGAGTACCATTGGATATGACAGAACCAATTTTTCAGCGTCTTGTACCCTCAACGCACAGGCGGCAACGGCTCTGAAACAGACAGGTAAGCCCTATACTACAGTGTCTAATGTTTTTGGATAGGAACGCACCTGGTGCATTTCCACCCCCTTATGCTCCCAGCCCAGGACAGCAGAGGCCGTTCCTTGGTGTTCACAGACATAGAGCTTTAAAGTCTTTCTATAGTCTGGAAGGCCCAGTGCTGGACTAGAGCACAAGGCATGGCACAGAGCTTGATGTGCCTCCACCATATCAGGTGTCTATCTCAGAGGCTGCGGCAGAGGATCATCATGTGAGATTACAGAACGGAGCAGCAGCCGCTTGTCCTACAGGGAACAGTATGCAGTAGCTGATAAGCCCCAGGAACACCGTCAGTGCGTGTTTAGTCTCTGGCCGCTCAGTGTCAAATATGACTTGGATACTGTCATTCTGCAGGCACTTGCTGCCTTGAGAAAGATTCACTCCAGACATTTAACAGTGTCTTTACAAAACTGTTTAGTCTTTGATACCTTGAATCCTTTGCTCGCCAGGCGTTTCAGAAGCGTTAAAGAGGCTTCTCGGCAGGTGTCCTCGTCTTTAGCCAAGACAAGGAGATCATCTGCTTATACATGGACCAAGGAGCCTTCGGGTAGCGACAAGTCATCCAGTGCATCCCTGACAACAGCTGAAAATACAGCAGGTGAGTCAATGAAGCCTTGTGGAAGGCGTGCCCAGGTTATACTGTCTACCCCTGTGCGTGAAAACAAAAACTGTATCTGCTCTTCTACAGGAACACTGAAGAAAACAGCGCAAAGGTCAATCACAGAAAAATAGCTGTGGGGGCATGGAACAGAAGCCATTACAGATATTACCTCCGGACCACAGCTCCAACGGGAATGATAAATGTTATTGCTCTTACGCAAATCCTGAGTAAACCTCCAGAAACCATCAGATTTAGGCACAGGATTAACCAGCATGTTGTAAGATAAGATAAGATAAGATAATCCTTTATTCGTCCCACAAATGGGGAAATTTGCATTGTTACAGCAGCAAAGTGG
>JAQNCB010000005.1:9481683-9495284 GCA_030068295.1 Euristhmus nudiceps | reverse complement strand
TTATATGTTATGTCTGCAACCCTGTGCTGCCATTATTGGCCAGGTCTATCTTGTAAAAGAGATCTATGATCTCAATGATATCACCTGGTAAAATAAAGTTTAAATAAAAATAAATAAAAAAAAAACATCTAATCGAATCTTTTTCATCAAACGAACGCCTGTTGTCCTATGCGTCGTGACGTACAACCTTGGAAGGCCGTGATTGGCCCAACTTCTATGGAAGGCGTTCCATACAGCTCAATGCCTGTTACGTCATCTTAAGCATATAAGAATCATAAAGGCGCCTTTCCTGTTTTAAAAACATTCAGGCTAGGGGCAGAGTAGCAAATTTTTCTGGTAGGATTTTTTTTTCCTTTTCTTGTCAGCAGCTGCGTTCGCATTAACCCGATTAAACAATGGTAGACAAGATGGATATGTCGTTGGACGACATTATCAAGCAGAATAAGCAGCAGAGAGGAGGCGCGGGCGGCCGCGGTGGAAGAGGTGGCCGAGGCCGAGGCGGCCGCGGTGCAGGAGGCGCCGGGCGGCTGGGAGTTACCACAGGCGGAGGCTTTGGAGGCCGCGGCGGAGGCTCAGGCCCTATGAGGAATCGTCAGAACCTGAACCGTGGCAGAAGCAGACTCGCTCCATACAGCAGGGTAGGAGAACGCTAAAGAAAAATTGGCTGAGAAGGTGGACGAAACCTTGAGCACATCCAAAAAAAATGCCTGGGTGAAGTCCCCCTGTTTCCTTTCTAGGCCTGCTAGCATACGCGGTGGCTAGCTTGCTAGTCAGCCGTGCTACATGCCCCTTGGGAGTTTCTCTGGAAAGGTGATAAAATATGGAGAAGCTCGTTAAAAAAATTGGCTTTTAAGTTGTCCTTAATATTCTCTCTCCTCCCCGAAAACCCAATTTAATCTTATCGTCGTTGAGAAATGAAGAGTGGAGCAAATGAGCTAGCTTGGCTACATCGTGGCTAAAGTGGCTTGTCGGCTAACCTTCAGCGACCGGCGCCATTTTGGATCCAACATCAGCAGTGTGATTGAAATGGTGGCTTTTTTTCAACCGTTATGTTTCCTTCCTCAACCGATGCTCGACCCCCTGAACGCCTCCGAGATGACCAGCGATGCGACTCGAAGATTTCAACCCCCATTTTTTTGTTTGTTTTTGGTTCTTTAAAGGCGCAACCAGAGTGCGGCCTGTTCTCTTGGTGGAGTCCTTTGTCTGGGAGGGGCTCGTGCTCACACTTCCTTCAGATTAGTGCTACTTTAGTACTTTAAAGTTAATATACACGAGAGAATGGACTCATTTTTTTTTTTTTTTTTAGTTGAGGGTGCTAAAGCCTCTTTTTGTTTTTATTGCGAGGTATGAGGCTAAAGTTGGCGTTTGTTTCATGACAAATTGCTGTACCAAAATGTCTGTTTTCAAAATGGTTGCAGTGGTACACCTCACACACACAGCCAGTCATGGACTTGTTTTTTTTTCCCATCATCCTCTCATCTTGCACTTGATGGACTTCACCATTTCCTCCCCCCCAGAGGAGACCTCAGAGATCAGCCATGGAACATCACATCTGGAGGTCTAGGATGCGTTTAAAGTGAACGGCAAGAGACTACGGGGTTGTTTTGGTGATTTTTGTTATAGTTTCCCCCTGTTGGGTTGGCAGGAGTGACAGCAGGCCACAGGGTGTAAACGTTCAGAAATTTGCAGAGGGAAAACCCAGACTTGAGTATTACGGCGCATCTTTGTCAGAGCAATTTTTAACTCTTATCCACAGGGTCATATAGTTCGAACATCTAAACTGATCGTATACATATGCAGGATCAATGCGAAATAGAAGTAGAATGTTCGCTCTCCTAAATTAAGGCATGGTTGTCTTGCCTCCTTTAAATTGTAGCCTGGCTGTATCTGGATTTCCACACTTGGTGCGCCGTGCTGTTTGTGATGCAGTGCTTGCGTTGGTTTACGTGTTTTGTAGTGATGGGGTGGGCAGGGATTGCTGGATCGCACTGAACACAGTTAGCTGGGTGCCGCCGGCCTTGTTGAGTTGGAGCCCCCTGCTTGCCCCAGCACCCAGCGAGTGGACTGTCAGTGAGAGACGGGATCCGAAGTCAGCAGGTGCGTTCTCTTTCGTTTCTTGCAGCCCAAGCAACTCCCAGACAAATGGCAGCATGACCTGTTCGACAATGGGTACGGCGCCAATTCTGGAGGAGGCGGCGGTGGAGGCGGAGCGGGTATGGAAACCGGAGGGAAGCTGCTTGTATCCAATCTTGACTTTGGTGTCTCGGATGCAGACATTCAGGTATTATTAGTTTTTATTTATTTTTTTATATATAGTTTCATTGATTTGGTGTGTACAAATGGCTTGTTGCTTACGAGTGTGTCTTGTTTTCTGTACAGGAGCTTTTTGCAGAGTTTGGTACGTTGAAGAAGGCAGCAGTACATTACGACCGGTCGGGACGCAGCCTTGGCACAGCAGATGTGCACTTTGAGAGAAAAGCAGATGCTTTAAAAGCCATGAAGCAATACAATGGCGTTCCTCTTGATGGTGAGGTGTTTTTTTGTTTGTTTGTTTGTTGTTTTTTTCCTCCTAAGTAATATTCCTTTGAAAGCTTGGTGATTTACTCTTTATTGATTCCGTTCCAGGCCGTCCAATGAACATTCAGTTAGTCACGTCTCAGATTGATGCACAAAGACGGGCTCCTATGCAGGGGTAAGCCATGCTCCTTTCAGCGAACACACACTTTCTGTTGATCTTCATGTGGCAAAAAAATAATTTTACTCTTGCATTGCAGACTGAGTCGCGGTGGTGGTATGAACAGGAACAAGATGGGGGGCTTTGGAGGCATGCAGAGAGGACGGGGTGGTCGGGGAGGCGGAGGGCTCAGAGGCCGTGGCAGAGGGGGAAGGGGTAATAACAAACAGCAGCTCTCAGCAGAAGAGTTAGACGCCCAGCTAGACGCCTACAATGCCAGGGTATGCTGGATTTCTCTGCTATGTTTTGTCCTCAAGTTGTATAAACCAAATTTCAGTTTGTGTGACCTTTTTTCTTTTGTTTTTTGCAGATGGACACCAGCTAAACGGCCTGATCTGTATGAGCTGTGGTGTTCATGGCATTGTGGGGTGGCGGTCGCCGCTTTGGGATGCCGGATGTTTTACATGTCTTCAAAAGTGATTTCAATTTGTGTACCAGTTTTCTCCTTTTAAATGCTCTGACTTGTTGGGTTTTTTTTTTTTTTTTTACCAATTTTTTTTTTTTTTTAAACCAAGTTTAACTGTAGGACTGGAGTGGGGAGGTGCCCACTTGTCTTGCCCTCCCTTTATATAGTTCATTGTAATAAAACCTGCAGTATGTCGTATCCAAGACATGACTCTGCTTCCTTTTGTATACAAGCAAATTGGTATAAAACACTTTAAATGTACAGTTATTGACTGGTTTGTAAAGCTATTGGCATAGACTTAATCTTGTCAGTGTTAATACTACATGTGGTGGCTAATGTTTAGGCGATTTCCCAAGGTAGAGTACTTTACACTTCATGTGGGGTTCTCCATGCTTGCTGTATGTTGACTGCATTAAATATTTGTATAAAACGGCAGTGATGTTGTTTAAGTCTCATGATGTAATTAAACCACCTGGCGGAGTCTGATCTGTGTAACATAAATTAGTTTTGTTTGGGTTTTTTTTTTTTTCCCCCCCTCATACATGTTCTGCCTCTGTAGGGGCAGTTATTTTTAAGGAGTGGTTGGAATGTGGCTAATTTGGAAGGTGTTGTCTGGTGGTTTTGAATAAATGTCCAGCTTCTCTGAAACCTTTTATGCTCAGTGTCCCAGCAGATTGAAATTTTTGACATTAAATATACAAAGTTCATGTGTAGAACAAGCTCTATTTTTATCTTAATTTGAGTTATGGTACTTAATTTGAGTCATGGTATAATACTTGTATCAACTTGCTAAGGAATGGGAAGCCTCATTAGCCTGTATGTTTTACATAAAAAAAAGATTCTGGGGGGGGGGGGGGTGCAGTATGTTATAATGAAAATAAGCTGATTCCTCCATAAAAGTTGTTTCAGCATTATTAATAATGGGCTCATTGTATTGTTTGTCTCCCATTCCATATTTTGGTTTGTAAAATGAAAAGATTTAGGATACAATTTAGATTCATAAAAGTCTGAGATCTGTTGTGATGGTTATTCATGTTGGCTTTATTTTAGCCACAGTTGAAAGACCTCTGCCACTATAATAAACCTCTTAAATCAGTTTAAAACAAACTGATCCTTATTCTAAAACGCGACTGTCTTTACTATTCAATAAACCTGTCGATTAACAGACAAAAAATCTGATCCAATTTGGACTGCCGTGATTTCTCGCCAGTGCGTCAAATGGAGGAAATGTTTCCAGGACGCCTGGCTCTGGCGTGTCTTGTTTTGGCTGAGTGCCTCCTGATATGCGCATGCGCACAGAGGCATCGAGCGCGAGCACGTGTGCGTGCGTGCGCGCGCTCGGCTATTCCCGGAAGTGGGTGGCTGGTCTGACATCGCCGCTCCCTCCTCGCGCCATTGAGAAGTCAGTTGAAGCTCACGCTAGCCTATCGACTCCCACATCCACTCGCATCTCTACGGTAAGCGCGATAACGTCGATATAAACAGTAAAAAAAACCCGATTATTGTTTGTTATTTAGTGCATTTCCAGAAAGCGCCTGAGTGCAGTACGTGTTGTTGCGTTTAGGAATTGTGTTTGGACGGTCTCGTGAGCGAGCTCTCGAGCTAACGTTAGCGAATTTAATTTGTCGCAAATCTGAAGTTGCTCCTTGGATTATTTCCTGTTCGGGCAGTTAATATAGCCAGTAATTTATTGAGGAGTTTTTTTCTTTCTATATAAATTCATCATACGTGTATTTTTATATCAGTGTTTGGTCAGTAGTCGAGTTTAACTGATGCTACTCAGAATCCGAATTGAATAATGATCAGGTATTGTCTGACTGATGCTAACATGGATTCATTCTGTAAAAAAGTTTATCTGCACGCTTTTCTCTTTTCCGAAATAGTTATGTATGCAGTGTTATGGTATTTTAAAGCATTAAAACAGAGCCTGGTAATGGAATGATGCTTGAATTGTTGAAATCCTGCCTGTGGGAAAGTTAATGTTAACTGTTCCCTCAGGAAATCGAACAAAACCCCAAAATGAAGCTTCCGGAAGCGTTATTAAGCGACTCAAACAGTAAAACCTAGAACGTGGAGCCAGTTAAAGGCTTTATATTAAGGCAAATGTTAATATGAACTCATTGGCTAACTGGCTCTACTTTCCAGAATGTTCGAGCCAAAGTGTATATTCATGATGAGACATGCACTCACTAATTCCACACACACACACACACAAAAAATAACAACTCTGGTTTGTGAGCGTGTACCATGAGAGAGAATTTGTAACTTCTCGGCTAACTTTTTTTTTTTTTTTTTTTTTTCCAACTTTCGACTTTATCTTCTATGGGCGTTTTATAGCCATTCTGCTATGTTAGCTAGCCAGCAAGCTCTTTTTTTTTCCTCACCGTATTTGGTTAAATCCCGCCCCCTTGTTCGATGCGTGCCGGAACGTGATTCTCCAGTAAGATTGCGAGAATGAATGACCGCGTAACCAATCCGAGAGCTCGATGTGGGAGGTTGCCGCGATGCGGGTAGGAGAAGAAGTGTGTCACTTCCTGTATTGTCGAGAGGCCAGCACAAGATTGTACTACAATGTAGATGAAGTGTAGCAGCAAAATATGCTGCTTTAATTCTTCTAATAAGGAGTTATTACACATAGTGGAAGGAGAGTGTAGTCTGGTTTGGAGTTGAAATTAATTATGTAGAATTTGATCATGATTTAATTAGTGATTTTATTTATTTTTTTTTATCAGTGTTGAGCTAGAGAGTGTGGCTGTGATTTCATGTGACGCTGACATGGAGTGGAAGGAAGAGTGATATCTATCTTGCACTGATGATTTTTTTTTTTGGGGGGGGGGGGGGGTGACGATAGTGAACGCACAAGTTTTTTGTGTGTACAGAAGTGAGTAAATTATTAATGTAGAAGAAATAAAAGAACCCACACCACACGGTGATATCTGCTTCCTGTTCCTTCCTGGCTGAGTTAGTAATTTGTCCTCTGGCTGTAAAAGCAGGGCGGTGTCTGTCCCCGCGTCACTGCTGCAACTTCTCCTCTCAGACCCAACCTGCTGCCCCTGGAAAGCATTCCTGTCATATTTTCATCTCCTCAGGGGTTCGTTTTTAATATCAAAGCTTTCTGTTTGTAGACAGAACAGTTAATCTCTGAGCAAGAAGCATTGAAAGCTTAATTTCTGCCAAGCTGAATTGGGTGAAGGTTCCTTCCACGTCCAGATAATTTTACACGAAACGCACAGTGTTTCAGAATCATCAGGGGAAAAGCCCTCATATGGGAAAATGTCTTCGGACGTGGGTCGTGGGTCGGGTATCTTGGGGCATGTTCATCGGTGAGCGATTTAGTGTCATTGCAATTGAAATGAGCTGGAAATTGTCACTTTTTGAAAATCTTCCTGTGATTTTAGTACACAAAAATCTTTTTTTTTTTTTTTTTTAAGAAAGAAAAAAGAAAAACTTGATGTGGTCTCTGACATTTTTTTTCTGAAATCCAGCAGTGCGATGATGGAACAGGTTGATGTGAAATGTCACGTCTTGTAGTACATCCGACAAGGAAGACATGATTGTTCTAATGGGCAGAAATAAAAAATGTAAACGAGGCATCCGAAGCCTAATTGTTTGAGAAGTGGCCTCCGGACCGAAAGGTTGTTGGTTTGATTCCCAAACCAGCAGGAAAAATGTGTGGTGATGGGGAAGTGAGCTCTACCTTCACGGCTGAAGTGCCCTTGAGCAAGGTGCCTAACCCCCAACTGGGCTCCTGGCGCGCCCCCCCCAATGTGTGTGGCAGTCTACTGCTCCGTGTGTGTGTGTGTGTGTGTGTGTGTTTGTGTTTGTTTTCACTTTGGATGGGTTAAATGCAGAGGCGATAATTTTCTATACATTGTACGCTTAACAAAACGTATTTCATTCATCACTCGTCTATTGTAACAGGGATCTATATCAATGAAGCTACCTGTGGGAACCAATAAAGTAACCTGAACCTCATCATGTGACCTTAAATGAAGAAGGCGTAATCGCACACTGTGCTGTAGAGATTAGTCAGTAGTTCTGTGTAATACAGTGTGGTAGTTAATTTTAAAGAGTCGCTGAGAAGCCGCAGCAGAAATCAGAGTGAAGTGATATCATTTAGAATTACGAGCACTGCAGCTGTTCTCGTGGGTTCCTGAGTGTTGATGTAGTAAATTAATATCAGAGGTGGTGCTATCACTTAATACGGAACGGTCATAAAAATAAGTTATTGATCTTAATTAGCACGACTGTATATTTACATAATTGCGCTGTGTGCACTTATTTGTTCATTGTAAGCATGTAAACATGTTTATTCACATGCTAATAATATTTGAGTGAAGTTTTAATATAGTGTCATGTTGTGTCTGAAGCCTATTCATGTTTAAAGTAGTAAAATACTTTAAAGAAAGAAATATTTTAACTGGAAAGCAAAATAGTTCTCGTTTCATTTTAAAGGATAGAAATTGAAACTTGCTCAACGAATGTTGGTGAATAATTGATTCATTCATTCATTCATTCGCCAAGCTGCTTGATCCTATTAGGGATCCCAGCCGACACAGGATGAAGGTGGGGTACGACCTGGGCAGCTCACCAAGACCATTGCAGGGCCAACACAGTCACACTCATACCCCTAGGGTCAATTTCGAACAGCCATTTAACTTAATGTGCATGTCTTTGGACTGTGGGAGGAAAGCTACACAAGCACGGGGAGAACATGCAAACTCAACACAGAAACATCCAAAACTGGAACTGGAACCCAGGACCTTCTTTCTGTGAGGTGGACGTGCTAACTACTACGCCACGGTGCCCTTCATGGTGGAAAGTAATGACAAATGTTTTGTATAGTTTTATAATCAAACCCAAAAATGTTCATTTCTTCAAGAATTAGTAACTTAGTAGTTGTTTCACATTTTACCAGAATGTATAAATAATAGTTCAGTGCTGTAATGTCTCATAAAATTACCTTAAATAGAATTCCAAAAAGAAGTGAATGTGCTTCTTTATTCTGACCGAGTCGGTAAACGAATGAAGTCATTTATGAATCGTCTCTGCGTGAAATAGCGGCTCTGTTTCGAAGACGGTGGTTACCAAGGGACCACAAAGGGAATCTGGATTTGAATTGAACATGGTTGAAAGGTAGTGTCTGATCTCACTCACATTTTTAAGTTCTGAGAAGGTTATGTTGCCAGGTTGAGTTATTTTAAGTCTTGGAGGATTTTTATTGCTTCCATATTTTATGCTTTTCTGTGTTAAGAAAACTCTTAAACAGTGGAGCTGAAGGTGATTGTGTTGTTTGTTACATAATCATTCATTAATTTTCTGAACCGCTTATTCCTAATTAGGGTCGCGGGGAGGCTGGTGCGCATCTCAGCCGACTCTGGGTGAGGGCAGGGTACACCCTGGACAGCTCGCCAGGCCATCGCAGGGCCAACACTCACACAACCATATATGCACACACACACACACACACACGCACGCACGCACGCACGCATACATCAAAGGGGGATTTGGAACAGCCAATCAGCCTACTGTGCATGTTTTTGGTCTGTCGGAGGAAACCAGAGTACTCGGAGGAAACCCACGAAAGCACCGGGAGAACATGCAAACTCCACACAGAAACACCCAGGTTGGGAATCGAACCCAGAGCCTTCTTGCTGTGGGGCGGACTTGCTAACCGCTACACCACCGTGCCACCTTGTTACATTAATAAGGCAAAAAAAAAAACCCTTTGTTTCCGGTCACCCGACTGACTCCCTTTTATTTGAGCCGACTGTACAGTTCTTTTCATGTGTTTTTGTAACCCAGTAGTTGTTTAATAACAGACTGTTATTCAGTGTCAGTAGGTAGACTGTCTCTTTAAGAAACTCAAGTGGGAGAGTTCACTTTAGCGGTGCTGAGAGAGAGCGAGAGAAGGAGGGGTGGGCGGGACGGCGGTTCTTCATCTCCGCATCTGTGAGCGCCTTTGGGGAAGAAAAAAAAATAGTTTTACCGACCCAAAATTATTCTGCAATGTTACCGGAAACAATTTTTTTTTTTTTTTTTGGGTAGGGTAAATCATTTTAACTTTTACTGTGAGTTTGAACCTTAAAAATGATTCCGGGTTCTTTCCCTAGAAAGTTGTTTGGAAATCATCTGTGCAGATTTTTCAGGTTATTAATGGTTCACAAAATAAGCAGCATTTCGTCATTTTCCCTGCTGTGGAAGTCTGACCTTGGTGATTGTCTTTCTGCTTCTTTATTAAAAGCCAAAAACAATGTCTTTGCACATGCACTCAAAACGGTAGAGATGTGGCAAAAGAAGCCGAAGCAACAGGACGCTGAAAGAATGCAGCGCTGTGTCACTTCAAGTGCGTTTCCTTTCACCCGAGGCTTTTTTCGTGGCTCGAATAAACCCAGGTTAAATACAATTTTTGTCTTGACGTGTCTTCCTCTCCAAGTTGCTTCTTTTTTTTTTTCTATGTTCGCATGTTTCTGACAAAGCCCAGAGCTCATGAAATGACATTTATTCATGTAAATATGGTTCTGTGTGCTGCCGATACCCATAATTGGAATATGAAAAAGTGCGTCACACAGATGCAGTGATGTGAACCAGCCTTGCTGCTATAATGTACGAGTATTAGCTAGTCTTGAGAAAGGATTTTAGGAACCTCTCCAGCCCAATCTAATGGAGATCATCATCCTTGTGCACGAGAACACCTCGTCCTGAGCTGTCGGGTCTAAATTTCCATTTCACTCGTATTCAAGGAAAAACAAACTTTTGTATCGAGCCTTAAAGATTCAAGGCAGTGTTGAATAACAAGTCAAGAATGCTAACCATGTGACTTCGACCCGAGCTCTAAACGATATTGGCAGTCTCACCAGGTTTTAAGTCCAGGTTACATTTAACTCCAGGAAAAATCACAGACTGTAACACGGCTTCGAGGTGCAAAGTAAGTAGAAAGAGCAGGTAGAAAGCAGGAAGAGGACAGCGGCTGTGCTGCTGGTGATGCCTATGTAAAGTCCTGTGCCCTCTGTCAAAATTGTGGCATGGTCTCCGGGCGATCCTAACATCCCCTCATGCTTGGGATGCCAAGTTCACACTTGTTGACTTGCTGATATGCAAGATACTTTTTCTTCCCCTAAAAAAATAGGCTGGGTGTCAGCACTTGAAGGGGTTGCTATGTTGATGTATCTGCACACTGTATGCATGTTTATCCGTCTATTATCTATACCACTTATTCGTCAGGGTCGTTGTGGGACTGGCACCATTCCCGCTGACTTGAGGTTAGAGGTGGGTTGCTCAGGTAGCCAGTCTGTAGACAAAACCAAGCCTTGATGCAAAAACCATGATTACCAAGTTGTGTTATAGTCCTGACGCTTTCAGCACCAAAATGTCTTCATCCAAGTTCGAATCTGGGTTAATGCACACAGTCATTCGTGGCCGGGAGTCCATGGGAGCTAATTGGCCGAGCTCTCACGGGAGGGAGTGAGGGAGGGATGGCATACTCTCACTTCCCTGTCACTCAGTTATTTCCAGCCAATCCATGGCGTCCGCGAGCTCATTCGTACGAGGGGGCGGATAGCGCTTTCCATCCGAGTGTGTTAGACCGCCCACAAATACGCATGGCGCTACAGTTCGAAAAGAGGTGGGTGACTCGCAACGCATGTCACTGAGGGGGCGTGTGCATGCTTTCACCCCTCCCTTTTCCATGGTGGTTGTGTGACAGGGAAATCAATATCTGATGGGTGGGAATTGGATAGACCTAAAATTAGGGAGAAAATATGGGGGCAGGAGTGTTCATCAAGGCCTGAAATACAATTCAGAGTATTTTTATAAAATGAACCATTTTTAGTCAGCCACAGCAATCCCAAAAGTGTTCTAAACCTACTTGCCAGATTCCATATACATTTCTGACTTCTGCTGTTAAAATATCACTTCTACTCTATTTTGCTCTGTGGATAACTTCACCTGTCAATTCACTACTGATGGGGAGGCACAGTGGCATCATGGTTAATACCACCTCCTCACAGCAAGAAGGTCCTGGGTTCGATACTCAGGCTTGGGTGTTTGTGTGGCGTATGCATGTTCTCCCTGACATTGCATGGGTTTCCTCTGGGTGCCCCGGTTTCCCTTCACAGACCTAAGACATGCACACTAGGCTGACAGGATGTTCCAAATTGACCCAAGGCATAGATGTGAATCAATGGTTGCGTGAGAGTTTCCCTGTGACAGTCTTGCGAGTCATTCAAGGTGCACACCGCCTTCACTCAGTGTCAGTTGAGATGGGTATCAGCCTCCCCACAGCCTGAGTAGGATTAAAGCGCTTGCTTGAGTGAGTGAGTGAATTCACTACTGTTTAATAACCACAATCAACTGAAGAGAAATCGATGGCCTTGGCAACCCCACTCTGCACTTTACTGTAGGTACTGGTGGCTGTATAAAACCCCTCTGCCTGGTTTCCTGTCCCATTGTTCTGCCTTTAGCCGCCCCCCACACTTTTTAGTCGTAATACAATGTGTGCTACAGGATTTGGAGTTACTAAAGCACCCAGATATTTGACCTTGGGAAGTATTTATGGTACTTCATAACAGTGTGCTTGGTAAGCTGTTGACATTTCGCTTCCAGTGTGGGGCTGTTCTTGGCATCTCTGAAACCTGTCATGCAGCCAGTTCTAATTTCTGTGGAGTGTAAAAATGGAATAAAGGGTTAAAAAAAAAAGGCAACTGTGAACACTTGATGTCGTCTGTTCCTGACTTTACTCTTGCGCATCCATTTGCTTAGACCAGACCTGGGCATCATACGGCCCATGGGCCACATCCAGCCCGCCCGGTGACTCTGACTGGCCTGCATGACAGCTCTGGGCATTGTACGGCCCGGGCCACGGGTTGACTGAACGCCATGTAAGGTTAACCAGAAATTCCAAAATGAACATCATTTCTATTTTCACCTCTTTCATAGGGCCAAAAAAAAAACCCTTTGTTTCCGGTCACCCGACCGACTCACTATTTTTCCGCCGACTCTAAAGTTTTTTCCATGTGTTCTTGTAACCCAGTCGGTATTTAATAACAGACTGTTATTCACTGTCAATAGGTACACGGTCTCTAAGAGTCTCAAGCGGGAAAGTTCGTGGGTTGCACTTGAGCGGTGCTGAGAGAGAAGGGGTTGCGTGCGCTTCGGGCGGAGCATGAAGCGGGGGGGGACTTTTACCGACCTTACCTACCCAAAATTATTCTGCGATGTTACCGAAAACCAATTTTTTTTTTTGGCCTAAACTAAAGCTGCACTGCTTTTATTCTGAAGTTGCACGTACATAGTGACGTAATGTATCAAGATGTGCGCATGATTGAACTTTATCAGAAGACGACTTCAGCTGTCAAGATGTCCTTTGGACCAGAGCTGCGATGTCCGTGACACAGCCTAACTACTCATATTCGTCCATGGGATAACGTCGGCATTCAAGATTATGGAGGAGCTGGCAGCGATGCAGTCGTTAAAAGGGACGACAACAGGGAGCGATCTCTTCACAGAGGTAAATACGTGTATGGATAAGTTGGGACTGAAATGGGACAAATTGGCAGGTGTCGGACTTTTGAAACGGATGCAGGACAAAGCGAGTGAAATTGACCCAGATCAGAAATTAGTATTTTTACACTGAGCATAGTGACATTGGCGACCACACTTCAGTCAGATGGCTCAGCCTGGGCAAAATGCGAAAGAGTCTGGGACCTGAAAGCACAGATTCGAGAGTTTTGTGAGACAAAAGGCAAAGACATCCCAGAGCTTTCAGATGAGGACTGGATGGCAGATTTTGCATTTTCTGTTGATGTGACTGCCCTGATGAACGAACTGAACACCAAACTGCAAGGGCTTTTTGTATGTGAAATGTACAGCCTGGTGAAGGCTTTCATGAGAAAGTTCCTGTCAAGACAACTGGAGAGCAACACTCTCACCCATATGCAAACCCTGAAAGTAGTCACACCAGCAGCTGATCAACTGTACAGGTATTCAGACATCCATGCTAGGAGCATTCCATATCGAGTTTTCAAGACACTTTGAGGATCTCAGAACAATGGAGGGTGAAATGCACATGATTTCCTCTCCCTTTACCTGCAGTGTGGATGATGCATCCAGTGATGTTCAGCTGGAACTCATTGACCTGCAGTAGATGCTCACTGCAACTAACGATTATTTTAATGATCGATTTATATTTCCGATTAATCTGATTAATTCAAATAACATTTTTTTCAATCATGAAATTTCAATTTTGAAATTAAACACCTGAACACTGAGTCACACCTCACTTGGCAGAAGTAAGCACTAGCTAAGCTAAGCTAGTTAGTTAGCTTTTACTTAGACTGCAAGGCAGGGTAATTTTAGCGTTGGTTTGCATCTGCCCTGATAAGGGCTTAGAGGACGAGGGACTCATCATGCTTTGACACATAAAGTGGATTGCTGAACACACCTTTATTCAGGATGACCAAA
>JAQNCB010000005.1:9314984-9325756 GCA_030068295.1 Euristhmus nudiceps | reverse complement strand
GGTGTACTCTGCCCTCGCCCAGAGTTGGCTGAGATGGGCGTCAGCCTTCCCCGCGACCCTAACTAGGAATAAGCGGTTTGGAAAATGAATGAATGAATGAATTACTATTATGCACCTCTGCTCTATCTCACTTTTCCCATGATGCCATCATGTCTCAAGTTCCACAGATTTTTTAAAGAGTAAAGCTGAAATTCAGATGAATTCAGTTGTGCAAGTCGTATGACATTACAGATACAGGATATAAGCCTTTGACAACAAACCAAACATGTATCGGGCCCTGCAGCACAGACTTACAAGAGAAAACATGCTTCCAAATAATTATCTTCAAACTTCAAACCAGTACTGAGCCCAAGCCTGCGGGTCAGTGATATTTCCAGCTCCAGATGACAGGAAAAAGTTCTAATTATAACAAATCTACGACCGTGGATAAACATCATACGTACTGATACTGTTTAAATACGTTTATACCGATAACTCATGTCCTCCTCAAGCATAAACAAGAACAATATTCCTCAGAATATCACAGAACCCATTTTCTCAGAACCAGGGTTCTTCATTACCCTTTATTTACATTGAATGAGCTCACAGACGTTGAAGAACATGGAGTGTTCCTGTAAGAGTGCTATATATGGAGCATGCCACAGACTCTTATTTTATCCTTCTTATAATTAAAGTCAGAACAAACAAAAAAAAGTCTGGATCGTCTGAAAAGCTTTCATTAAATAAATCCTAATTAGAGTAAACTTCACCTTCTTTCCTTCTCTCTACCAGTCAGTGACTGCGAGAGGCAAACGAGTCCTATAGGCAATTAGGGGCCCAGGCTGAAAGGCAGAAACAATTTTTTATTGATTTGTACAATTTCTGAATGTTTGCTTAGTACAAGTGAGCGCAAAGCAAACACCCCTTTCCCTGCAAAAGTGCAAAGCCCTGAGATTAAAATACAGTCGAACTTCGCTCGTACGGGTGTCCAGATTAGTGAATAGTCCGTTAGAGTGAAGTGGGGGTTTTTTCGGGGGCGGAGATATACTCCATACTGAATACTGTACAAGTAAAATCACCTCAAAGTTCTGTAAAAGCACAGTAGTACTGAATATTTAACACCCAAGTAATAAATTTGTATTGTACCTGTACAGTAAATACATGTAATACATAATAACAGTAATTTATTTAACTGGCGCTGAAAGGCTCGACAGCGTTTTGTATGACAGCGCATGGGTCAGTCGGTACAGGGCCATCACAAAGGCTGAATTAAAAAATGTATTAATTATCGGAGTCGTAAAGAGCTTTTATTTTGAAAAATCGCTTTCGCGGCCGGGAGTCCATAGAAGCTAATTGTCCGAGCTCTCACGGGAGGGAGGAATGGCATTTGCCTTGTCAGTCACAGCAATCGCCAGCCAACCATGGGCGTCTGTGAGCTCATTCATACGAGGGGGCAGCTAGTGCTTTACCTCTGAATGTGTTAGCCCGCCTCCAAATGCGCATGGCGCCGCAGTTCGAAAAAGGTGGGTGGCTGGTATGCCATGTCTTGGAGGGGACATGTGCATGCTTTCGCCACTCCTTGGTCGGTTGCGGTTGTGTGACAGGGGGGGCAACACCACAATGGGTGGGAATTGGATACAATTAAATTAAGGAGGGGGGGGACAAACAATAAACGCTTGTCTTGGTCACCTGATGCAGTACATCAAAAAATAAACCCATAAGCTCACAAAATTTAGTAAAAAAAACAAATGTCTTTGGGGAGTGTCCCACTAATTCAGTGGGAGGGTGAGTTGAATTTTAACCACTTTGTTATTAGTGGTTTCTATACCAGTCTGTGAAACTACCAGTATTGTTTTACATGAAACCAGTCCGTAGTGCAAAAAAGGTTGCGGACCGCTGCTTTTAAGAAAAGCCTATACAAATTCTGCATTTCCCTAAAAAACTCTTAATTTCATACGGCTTTTACAACCTCAAAGGTAAGTGTACGTAAGTATACCCCAAATAAACATGTATTCACACTTACCCTTATCCAGTTAAATGTTTATTCATGTTTATCATTATCCAAATAAACATTTATTCACGCTTATCATTATTCAGTATATATTAAATTACACTTATCCTTATCAAGTTAATTATGTAATTCTTCAACTGGATATGTGTGCATACAAACACCATCTCATTAATAACCTATAATTGTTTTTTAAAAAAAATTAAGAATAGGTTTTCTCAAGAAGAGGAAGCTGGTGCTAGTCTGTGCAAACATGTTGAACCCAAGGTCAGAAACAAAAAAGGCTGTGAAAGGAAAAGGCCATGCATTAGTGAGAAATCCGATGATGCAAGCCAAAACCTGTCATTGAGGAAAACCTGAAAAAAAAAATCCCCACACAATAAAGGGCAAGCGTGACTGTGACTTTCTGAGAAGTGGGGTGACTTCCAATGTATGTGTATTTATATATACTATTTATATATACCCCCAACCTTGGATCAGTAATCCAGCACCCTACCACTGGGCTACCACTGCCCCTACAAACCAGAATGTAAAGGAAATATTTCATCGATATGTCACCATTATGTTGGAAAACCAATACAGTTGTGCCATATGTGAATTTAAAAAGACAAAACAGTTCTCACAGGGTATTAAATTATGTATTTTTAATGTATTGTGCATGGGAAATTCAATATTTTGATTACTTTAAAAAATTTACACTCATGGTGGTCTCCATAAACATTTTTCAAATGTATTTGAGTGTGGTTCCCACCCATAGTTGAACAATTTTAGGATGGGGACAAAGAGCTTTCCAAACATATAACATGTTATTACATATATATATGTACCGTAATAACATATGTTATATGTTAGGGTGCATCATTTTCCTTTTCATATACGTATACATATATATATATATATACAGTGGTACCTCGAGATATGAAATATGAAGTGGCTTTCGTATCATGATTTTTGTTCATAATAATGAATTGTGTTTTACATGCAAATCGCCTAATTTGTTCCAAGCTCTATGAAATCACCACATTACCTTTTATATTAAGGGTAAAACCAGAATGAAATAAGAGCCAAATACATTTGAATCATTCAATATACCGAACCAAACTGTTACTACCTGTAAATGAAGTAGATAATAGAATATAATGCAAAAAGAAAAACTAACAGGAAAATGTGGAGCCTTACCTTTCGAGTGAGGTGATGTCCGAAAGCGAAAGTAGCATCCTCTTTTTCTTTGAACATTAGCAATATTCTTGGGACCCATCGCTATTGAAATACTGGAACGATTGAATAAAACAACACGAAAACTGAACAACAGCGCATGCCGAAACAAAATGCCTGTACTGTACTGGCGCGATACCAACAAACACACGACTGATGCTTGATGAGAGATACTCAGCCAATAGGAGAGCAGGATCATGGTGCTGAGCATGATGGGCAAAGATTCTGACCAATAGGAGAGCAGGATCACGGTACTGAGCATGATGGGAAAGGTTCTGACCAGCGGCTCACGGTACGTTCGTCGCGAATTTTTTAATTTTCTGCGAGCCGTTGTGTTCCGTTTCTTTCGTATGCTGAATAATTTTTTGTAAAATGAAGCAAAAAAACCTTTGCATATCGTTTCATAAAATGAAATTTTCGTGTACTGAAGTTTCGTATCTTGAGTTTCCACTGTATTTTTCGACTTAATACCCACTTTGCTGCGATGGGTCACGATTAAAGGTGCAGTCCTAAGTTCTGATTCAATGCATGCTAAATTCAGTGAATATCACCTCGTGAGGATTGAAGGAAAAATGGTCCTTGTTCAGAGCTCTGTAGGTCAGTGTGACCCACACAACACTATTTCAGCAAATCAACATCGAACAAATGCTTCCTATTGCTGATTGTCTGGAAGGGCAATAGTTGTCTTGGGTTCAGTTGTCAATTTTTCTGAGGAATCAATGACACCTCACCCTTTTTAAAAAAAAAAAAAAACGTGTAGAGGTTTGTATAATAAAAGCCAGATGCAGTTTAATATTGTACCTGTAATGAATTTTTGTTCTTGGTATAGTCCTGTCCAGTGCTGGCCAACAAGCTGACATTATAGACAACGATTTGTCCAAAGTGGAGAACCCAGTCAAGGTGGCATTTGTGTTGATGGTTCACGGTCGAGCTGTGCGGCAGCTGAAGCGTCTCCTCAAAGCCATTTATCACAAAGATCATTTCTATTACATCCATGTGGATAAGGTAAGCTGTCGGATTCACTGTTCAGTTTCTATAAAAACATAACAGATCTCTTCACTTGATACACTGAGATACCTTTCTAGATGTCAAGGCAATAAAATAATGAACAGTCACTGTTTATATGTCCCTGAAAGGATGTTAAGGGCTTTCAGTATACTTTGCAGGTGAAAATTAGTGGTTCGTTGAGAGAAACAGATGTGCAGTAGTTTCGTATGTGGGAGTTCCTCGCTCAACGCTACGTATTTTTGTACCTACGTTGATGTTTACCAGTTACTTTTTCTCAGCTCTCTTATGATTCATGGGTGTTAATGACTTATTCTGTGTGAGGCCTGAAAAAGGGCAACTTGCTTTGACTTTTTTTTTTTTTTTTTTTTATGTTGAAATATTTAATTATATTTATTATTATAAGTGAGGGATAAGTCTTCAATCAGGTGAGGCTATTTTAAATGTTGTTTTTATTTATTTATTTTTTTTTTGGTTGTACTGGTTGTTTTTTTTTTTTTAAATAATACAGATGCTCCCCAACTTACAAACGAGTTGCGCTCCAAACGGCCGTTTGTTACGTGAATTTGTTGGTATGTGTGTAAGTAAAGTGCCACATTCACCATTTTCTCACCAGCATCAAGTTTCTTTATAATCGCCACCTTCGTTTCAAATGAGACGGCTCGCCGCTTTTTCTTTCACTTTCGCTTTTCACCAACCGTACTGGATTCGGGATGGACGAACAAAGGAACGATAAAACACAAGACTTCACTGACGACGGTTGAACACTTGGGTAACACACGACGAAATGGGCGGAGCAGAGTGATGCTGGGCGGAAGGTTTGTTTACGATCGCAGCACCGGGCATCGGTATCAGCGGCAGAAAGACGTACTACACAGAAAAGGCGCTAAATACAAAATCTGACTTGCAGACAACTCTGTTCGTATCTCCGAATGTTCGTAAAACGAAAGTTTGTATGTTGGGGAGCATCTGTAATACTGTTCTCTGTAAAATTTCTGTGAAATCTGTTATTTCAAGAAAGAAGGAAATGTTTGTTTTATTATTCCAAAGTTGAAAGAGAACATACCACTTATTAACAGAATGAAAGGTCAGTACAAGGAAATTCCAGACCAAGGCTTTGATGTATTGACCAAGCGATATCAGTAGTATAAAAATTCTTGTATATAGATGAACAAGCTCTCGCAAAGACAGAAAAAATGACCACCAGGGTCCTTCCTCCCTGAAGGTTTACACAACAAACACAAACATGTCCATGTTCTTGAGCTAATAAGTCCAGAATGTCTGTGTTTTTCTTAATTGTGCTCAGCTGTCAGTGAAAAAAAAAAAGCGTTCATGTCATTGGAGGTTTTTGCAGTGAAGTCATGCTTTTGATCTGGGATAAACTTTTTTAAAATTCTTTCTAGCTGTTGATCTTATTGTCATGTGCAACACCAATTTGAGTCTCTTTCTCCTTCAAACTTTTCAGGATTGTAGAATTCACTCTCTGAAGGCGAGTGAAAGGCGATGAAAGGAAAACCCAGTGTTACCCTTTCCTGCTTTCACTTCAGGGTGTAGTTGGGAACCGCAGGGGAGACTTGCTGTATTTGGGGCTGAGGTTGGTTCAGCTCTTGTAGGAGCCGCAGTGCTTCTATAACAGCAGTCTCGGACACCTGTAGATAAAAATGTCTATTGGGAGCTACGGCTTTACCCAGTGCCTAAATCAATATTCAGATTAATGTACTGACTGGTGCTATGAACCTTTAAACAATTGTTAAAATATCTAAATGTAGAACGTACTGGTCAATTTGAAGTTCATATTTCATTCTTTAATGTTGGCGAACTTCATTTTTTTTCATTTAAAAAAAAAAAAAAAAAAAAGCAGTTGTACGCTTCCAAGTGGCGTCTCGACAAGGTGTATGTCTACCAACCCAGAGATCGCCAAGTTCATACCCAGGTTGAAGCCTCAGCCGGGTGACCTGGTGTCCATGGGAGCTAATAGGCCAAGAGTGGGATGGTATACGCTGCTCAACAGCCAGTCAAGTGTCTGTGAGACATTCGTATGAGAGGTGGATAGCGCTTTCCCTCCAATGGTGTTAGGTCGCCCCCAAATATGCATGTGCAGCAGTTAATAAAGAAGCAGGCTGTAGCATGGCATGTTCTCTGGTTGGTGATGGTGACGTGATAGGGAAGGAAATAATTGGGGTAGGAATAGAATTCATCTAAAACTAGGGGAATGTCGGGACTAGGCTGTTGGCAACGTTGGCAGATGGCCAGCTGTCAACATGGTGTGTCTTGGGCCTTAATGAACACTCATGAGGAAGCGCAAGGTTTCCATTCGATAGTTTTGTAATACGTAAATGTATGCAGACTCGGGAGCATGGGTAAGATGTAAACTTTGATTCATTCGTTCGTTTGCCAAACTGCTGAATCCTTCTTGGGTCATAGGGAGGCTGGAGTCTATCTCAGGCAGGGTACACTCTGAACAGGTCTTCAGATGATCAGTGGATTGGAACAGCGAATTATCCTAATGTTCATATCTTTCAACTGTGAAAGGAAACTCGAGTACCCAGAGGAAACCCAGGCAAGGCTGGGGAGAAGATGCAAGAAACGCCCTTGCCAAGCCTGGGACTCGAACCCAGGAACTTTTTGTTTGTAGACAGATGTACTCACCACGACGATATGTTGCGGAGTAGCTATATTAAGCTACTATTCGCAGTTCAGGTCAGAACTGTGCCTCTTTCGTAGCCGTTAAGTGACAGCCGCGTGTGCCAAAATGGCAGGAATCTTGACGCAGTGGTCCGCACTGCTGCATACTGAGTGCACTATGCAGAGATGTCTGACCTCTGTGTCTCTTGTAGCGCTCCAACTACCTGCATCGGGAAGCTGTGCACATAGCTGAGCAGTACTCCAATGTGAGGGCCACACCCTGGCGCATGGTCACCATCTGGGGCGGGGCCAGTCTGCTGAAGGCCTACCTGCGCAGCATGCAGGATCTTCTCTCCATGCTCGACTGGAAATGGGACTTCTTCATCAACCTCAGTGCCACCGACTTCCCTACCAGGTGTGTCACCATGTACATGCTGCAATATCTGTACATTTTGGTTTTCCTCATTTTTGGAAGCCAGCTGTCAATCAAATGTGTGCTTATATTAAAAAAAAACAAAAAAAAAACAACCCCGATATCTATGGTACCCCAGGCTGTGCAAAAGAGGGGGAGAAAGTGTTTATCACCAACACAGTCAGTAGTAGATGACGCCAGTCACATGTCAACTTCATGCCCTACCATTTGGATGTTCTATGGCAAGAAAACTTCCAAATTAAAAATAGCTTTTATGGTTTCTTTTTATGCTAGCTGGCATTAGCATATAGTTGCGTTTTAGAAATCTGTTCCCAGTACAGGGATCCCTCACTTTTCATGGTTCATGGGGACCCGATACCCTATGCCAGGGGTTGTCAAACTCATTCCCAAAAGGGCCGTGTGGCTGCAGGTTTTTGTTTCAACCAAGCAGCGGCACACCGGACAGCTCGAGTCGTCAGGCAGTTGATTGGTCAGTCTCTCTACAGAGCACGCAGATTGACCAATCAGCTGATTAAATGCTGTTTTGCTGCTTGGTTGAAACAAAAACATGCAGCCACACGGCCCTTTTGGGAACAGGTTTGACACCTGTGCCCTATGCGAACACCGACTTTCCGCGAAGTAGGATCGACACCCCCCCCAATTGACGTATGTGTATATAATATCAATAAATACATATTCAATGCTATAAATGCTTATAACAATTAAACATTCAAAAACGATGCATAAGATGTAAATAAAATATAAATATTAAGTAATAAGGTGTAAGTAATTATAAATAATATAAAATACATGCGTGTAATTTTACTTCGGCTCTACTCACTTTGAGCTTGACTTCTGCTTCCTCTTCCACGAATGCTGGGAAATATGTCTCGACCAATCAGCTTGCGAGATTTCAGAGCCGAGTTAACCTGAGTCCCAGACTGTAGTCGGTAGTGATACTGCGGCCATTCCCTTAACTTTTTCACTATTAAATAGTGCTAGGGATTTTTTTTTGACAGTTGTTACTGTAGTCTGCATGTACATACTTTTTTATTTTCTTTCATTTGTTGACACTAACACTTGATCACATTTTCAGTATTAACAGATTTTCACCTACCTAGATTCTTAGTGTTTTGCATTGTTTACAGAAAATTGAAAAGATTTAGCCATTTTATGTGATGTTCAAGTATATATCATACATCAAGGGCATTTAAACTGGATTTAAGCACAGTCTTAATGAAAGCTTCTGTACATGATGTATATATGCTCATCAAAGAATGCTGTTGTTGTTAAACCTTGTACGTGCAATCAAAACGCAGGGGTGCCATTGTTCGGGGGGAAAAAATGAGGTGGAAGTGATTTCGAATTGACATTCGCCACAGAAATGTCTGCAGTTTATGTGGGTTTCATTGGACATTTTTGGTGCTATTATTAATTTTTGAAAAAACTCTTGCCTTGTTTGTGTGCCCAAATGCTTATCTTTTTATGACTGGAGGGTCTACGTCATATTCTCGTGATTTCACACTCTGCAAGAACGAAGTGAGCTACAATAGTGAACTTGACAAACATACTGCAAGGCTAATGCAAATTATTAAACACATTTTAGCAAGTTGCAAGTTCGTAAATGTAAGTAAAAACCACCTACTGATGAAAATATACGTATGTTCAGTATAACATGAGCATTTGGAAGGCTACCCCCTCCCAATTTAAATAGTGTAAATTGTTCTCGCTGACTCGTGGAATTTACTGAGTGGATGTTTTCTGTAGGCAGGTGAGGAATATTTCTGAACAGGAAGCATGGGGGGTTTTATAGCTGAACCACTTGGCCATCAGATGCATTGGTCTGAAAGCTCTCTTTGTGCTGTTGTGCAGTGAAGCTGGCAGACCTCGCCCCCATTTCTGTCTGTTTCGGTTTTTCCACCCCCCCCCCCCGTCGAGGTACATCAGAAGCTTTCCAGTTCGTGCTGTAATCCCTACATAAGACTGCTCTTTAAAAAAAAATCCCTGCACTTATAGCTTGATACAGACAGAGACATTGATGGCCGAATCCTGTCTGCAGTGGATAATTCCATTTCGTGGAAGTCATCACTTTCATCTTTGCCTCATTCTCGTCAGCTGTGTTCCATTCCATCTGCCTCTTTTTCCCCCCCATATCTCTCTGAAACAGGACCAATGACGAGCTGGTGACTTTCCTCTCACAGAATCGTGACAAGAACTTCCTGAAGTCTCACGGTAGAGAGAATGCCAGGTAGCTACTTTTTTAATTTTTATTTCTCTTCTCTCAGATGTGAATAACAGTACTGTGTAAAATTGTGTTAGATTTTGTTAGGCACGACTTTTAACCTGGAGATCGCAGTATCTAATGGGAGCTCATTGGCCGAGCTCTCACGGGAGGGAGGGACGGCATGCGCTGACTTCCCTGTCACTCACAGTGATCGCCAGCCAATCATGGGCATCTGTGAACTCATTCATATGAGGAGCGAATGGCGCTTTCCCATCAAGTGTGTTAAATCGTCATGCTTTCACCCCTCCCTGGTTGGTGGTGGTTTTGTGATAGGGAGGGTAATACTTAATGGGTGGGAACTGGAGGTGACTAATTTGGGGGGGGGGGGGGGTTGTTTGTTTGAGGCCAGGTTGTTGTTGTTGTATGGCGACCCACCAGAGAGAGAGAAAGCTATCATTTACTTCTTCTGAGGCACTTGATGCCAGCTGATCACAGCTTTTTTTTTTTTTTTTTTTTTTTTTAAGTGCTGGTTTTTTTGCACTTTTATTGAAAGATGTGCCCACTTACGCATCCATGATTGCCGAGTGTCCATGGGAATGATTAATTAGTTGTGTCTTCCATCCCTCCCTAAAAAAACCAGCCAATTTTTCTGTCTTGGGCATAGATGGCTGTTGCATCTTCAGGATGAAAGGAGGACAGAGTCTTTCTTTGTTGTACCACTTATGGGCGCCTAATTTAATTACTTTATTCGTGCATTCGCTGAAATGCTTTTTCCTTCTGGAGCCGGGACGCCATCACAGGGCTAAAACATGCACAGACATACAGACTCGCATCTGGGGGAAAATTGGAACGGCCAGTTAGCCTAATGTGCATGTATTTAGGAAACCGAAGTTTAGAGAGACAGAGTACAGGATCTGTTCCTAACAACAAGGGTAACTACTGTACCGGAGCATACTGAACTTGCTGACAACCAAATTTCAAAGTATTTTTGTTTGTTTGTTTGTTTTATGAACACATTTACTTTAAAATGTACTTTTTATCTTATCTTATTTTATATCTATATAAAATAGTGTTTTAATTTGTATTAACTTGGTTTAAATCAGTGCAATAACATCAGACAAGTTGGATATTGCCCAAGTTCCTGATTTCCCAAAGTGCAAGTTGAATGACTGTCCCACTGCACCTTTGATTGCAGAAAGTTTTTCAGCATTATGGGTACAGAGGATTGGAGTTTGTGTGTGTGTGTGTGTGTGTGTGTGTGTGTGTGTGTGTGTGTGTGTGTGTGTGTGTGTGTGTGTGTGTGT
>JAQNCB010000005.1:8932855-8943205 GCA_030068295.1 Euristhmus nudiceps | reverse complement strand
CAAGGGTTGAACTCACTGAGATCAGACACGCTTTGGCTAGTTGATTTTCTGATTGGCTAGTAACTTTGTTAGGTAACGAGTCCGGCTGGCTGGTAAAAAAAAAAAAGGTAAAAATTTAACATAGAAGTAGCACTGGAGTATAAGTCGCACCCCTGGCCAAATTATGAAAAAAAACTGCGACTTATAGTCTGGAAAATGCGGTATATATATATGCTCTCTGTTATTATGTACTGTACATATGTATATTTAAGAAGGTCATTAATATACGGCGGCTTTAGGGGCGCCTTACCTGACCTCCAGCTTGGCCCGGTCCATCAGCACACACAAACTGCACGAACTCTTTGAGTGGGTCCTGCCCCGGATGGTGGTGGTAGCGGATGGTGGGGTGAGTGAAGTAAGGGCTCGACTGCTGGATGATGGAGGGAGAGGGAAAGTGCAGAGACGAGGCGGAGGCACGGGGACTCCCTGCACAGAGATATGTAGAAAGAAAAGGGGCAGAGACAGATTGTAAATGTTACGTGCACGCAAACGCATCAGGTTAATAAAGAAAAGTTATTTTGGAGTACCCTTTCATTCCACAAATGCACGAGTGACATGATGCAAACTGATACACAGAGAACGAGTGTGACCTCAGAGTTGGGGAGAGGTGGTGGTGGTACATGCACACATTCACATATGCACATATCGTATCGTATTTATAATCATACAGCGCTCAGGGTTCAGAGTTTCTCCAGTGATTGACACTGTCGAGAATGATGGATAGAGTAACACAGCTTGGAAAAGCCTCTTCCAGGGGAGTGGAAATGAAACCCTGCTATTCCTTTCTTTACTCTAATGGTGGGTTTTCCGTCATCATGATTGGTATGACTGGGATGAACTCTCGCCCTCATCTCATGGTGTGCCAGCCTCCCTGTGCCCATCCCAACAGTCCCTCCAGCTGCCCGAGTAAGCCTGCCAAGCGCCCGGCTCCCCCAGACGAGAACAGCCAATGCCCTGCTTCGCTCATCCCCCCACGATCGCCTGCTCCTCTCCCCTTGTCTCGCCGTCTTTCTTTCTCCCTCCTTTAATCCCATTAGGGGCTGGGCAGAGGCCAAGCACACTGGTGAGAGTGCCACATATTCCAGAGCCTGGGCCACGGGGCAACGGCAGCCCCAAACACAGTCGGGGTACACAAAAAAACCCCCGCATGGCTACCAAACAAGGAGGGAACGAAGCATAAGGACCGTACCAGATCTAGCCACAAAACATGTGAGAAACAAAATGACACAAGACAAACACGGACACGGAGACGATTCAGGAACACGGCCACAGTGACATGGAAGATTACAGGTTTTCAGCACAAAATCATGGCGTCTGCAAAAACCACTCGCTAAGATTAAGACTATGCGAACGCGTGATGCTTTTATTCTGTCAAATTCACAGCGACCCAGAGAGAGAGAGAGAGAGAGAGAGAGAGAGAGAGAGAGTCAAATGGCTCTTAAATCCATAAATAAATCTCAAAAATGTTCTACAAATAAACTCCGGTATAATGAATCAAATAAATATGGCTCTTGGTTTCCAGGGAAGCATGGAGTTTGATTGCATATATTTGGTTTGCATTGAATTAGATACTCATTCATTCATTCATTCATATCCTTTATTAGAGTTGCAGGGTGGCTGGCGCCCATCACAGCCGACTCTGGGCAAAGGCGGAGTGCACCCTGAACATCTCGGCAGGACACTGCAGAGCGAACACACATACAACCATTCACACTCTCAATTTGGAACAGCCAATTATCCTAAGGCCAAAAAAAAAAAAACCCCCTTTGTTTCCGTTAACATTGCAGAATAATTTTGAGTAGGTAGGTCGGTAAAAGTTTTAATTTTATGTATTTATTATTTTTTAAAAGCCCCTCACAGACGCGGAGATGAAGAGTGTGCGCAGCCCCCCCTCCCAGCTCGTTGCTCTTAAAGAGACAGTGTACCTATTGACACTGAATAATAGTCTGATAAACCACTGGGTTACAAAAACACATGAAAAAAAACTTGAGTCGGCAGGAAAAAAAGAGAGTCGGTTGGGTGACCGGAAACAAAGGGTTTTTTTTTTTGGCCTAATGTGCATGGCTTTGCAATGGGAGGAAACTGGAGTTCCTGGAGGAAACCCACCCTGGGATGGAGAGAGCATGCAAACGCCACACAGAAACGCCGAGCCCAGGAATCTTGCTGTGAGGCGGACATGCTAATCACTGCGCCACCATGCAGTGCTCAATTAAATATTTAATCATATACCGGTAATTAGTTTTTTCCCCGTGAACATTATAAAAAGAATAACATACTGAGTTTTGGGTTGGTTTGAATAATAAAAAAACACAACCTGCTCCACTGAATAATCAGCAATAACAATCAATTTCTGATAAAAAAAAATACATGGATTATATATATATATATATATATATATATAGTTGAACCTCGGTAGACCGTACCCCGATGGGCTGGATTTCAGTTCGAATGGACAACCCCTCGGTCCGCAAGTTCGGATTTTGTCCAGTAGGTGCCATGAGCGCCCAGTATTTACATGCCTGGCTGTGTGCTGATCTGTGCTGCTTCCACATGTGTTTGTGAAGAATTTGGAGTTAAAAAACAAACGGTAAGTGATATTAGAAAACCAAAAGAAAAGTTACAGAAGTTTGCTGTGCAGCTTGATGTTGGTTCTAGTAAAGGTAATGTATGTGCTCGTATGAAAGAAAGTACACGGTGTGGAGACAATGTCCGCCGCCGCTAGCACGTAGTGCTGTCGAGCCTTTCAGGTGCCAGTTAAATGAATTACTGTATTATGTATTACAATATGTATTACATGTATTTACTGTACAGGTACAATATAAATGTATTATTTGGGTGTTAAATGTTCAGTACTACTGCACTTTTACAGAACTTTGAGGTGATTTTACTTGTATTCAGTATGTAATATAGCACCGCCCCCCCAAAAAAAACACTTCACTCTAACGGATTTTCACTCTATCGGACACCCCATCCCCCCTTTTAGTGCGTTGGACCGAGGTTCAACTGTATTCACACACACACACAATAATTTAAGCCTGTGAATCAATTGTTTGAGAAGCTCAGAGCATGGATCTGAATGAGGAAAGTGGAATGCGGCACCCCCAGACCAGACAGAAACAAAGGCCACCACTGAGAGTGAAAAGTGTTCCACCACAAACAGACTGACAGACAGACAGACCAGCCATTAAAAAAAAGGGTCAAGAAGAAGGTGATGGAGGAACCCAAAAGTGGGCGAGGTAGGAGAGATCCCACATACAAATGTCCAAACCCAACCACAACCCAACAGGGCAAAACACAGCCTCACCTCTTTGGCCAAACCAAAGGTGCCCAGCACTGTATGTGAGGCCTTTGTGAGGGGAGACTGGGGGAAGCGGGAGGGTTGAGGTGGGTGGTGTTGGAGGGTGGGTGGGTGGTTAGGGGCTCTGAGTTCTCACCTGGTCTCACTCCTGCCAGCATGGGCAGTGGGTGGTGGGTGAACGGCATGCGAGCAGACCTCGTCTGGCCGGACAGAGCGCTGAAATCGAATTTCCCCGGCTTCTTAAGAGAACCAGGCGACGAGAGTCCTGGCAAAAAAACGGGATCAACAGAATGGCACAAGAGAGATAGGAGGTTTTAATGAAACAGGCTCTGCGTTCGGACCTTGACTTGATCTGTATGCTTTAGGAGGAGTAAAAAAAAAAAATCACCTCATTTGTAGCAGCAGTGGGGGAAGAAAAAAAAGGATGGGAGAGGAAGGACTGGCAACAAGAAAAATAAAGGAGGCCATGGTGGCAGGTCCCATTAGTCTCCGATTAGATTGATCTGTCTGTCTGTCTGTCTGCCTGTCTTACTACTCCGTAATAACACCCCGCACAGTTCTGGAGTTAACTCTTAGTGCAACTCAGCTCTTGCAGAGCCTCAATGATACAGGTTAAAAATGTAAAAATAATAGAATATACTTTGTGTAGCCGAATACAAAGAGTGAGCACGTGGTCACTTGTGTGTGGACATGGTTGTACATCTCAATGCAATGTTACATATCAAAGTTTCTCTACAAGTAGCCAACACTGACTCTCCAGATGTGATAAGAATTCACTTATTCATGGCTTTGGGAGGAAAGTACAGTACCTGAAGGAAACCCACACAGACACAGGGAGAACATGCAAACTCCATGGAGAAATGCCCTTGCCAAGTGCAAGACTTGAACCCATGACCTTCTTGCTGTGGGACAGATGTGCTCACTACTATCTATCTACCTATAAAAGCCATCGTCCAGTGCGGACCGTTGGCGTCTTCCAATGCCCAGCCTGATAATGCAGGCTTTCATTGGGAGACTATAGGTTGATACTTTGAGGGGCACCACTCCGCATCAAGGGGCGCGACTCTGCATCAAGCTCACTACTATACCACTCTGCAATACAAATGTACTCAAAACAATACTCCCGTGTGTTGTTTTATCTATAAAACACTCTACCCCTCTACTGATGGCGGTAATTCTGGACACCCCATCATTTCCATTTCATTTTTTAAGCCATGTTATCCTTTATTAGGATCACAAGAAGACTGGCGCTCATCTGAGCCAACTCTGAGCAATGGCGGGGTACGTCCTAAGCATCTTAGCAGACCACCACTGGGCAACAGGGGCACACAACGATTCACACTCAAACTCACACCTTGGCGCAATCTAGAATGTTCAGTCAGCTCAATGTGCATGTCTTTGGACTGTGGAAGGAAACGAGTACCCAGAGGAAACCCAGGCAAGCAAACGTAAAATCCACACAGAAACACCCTCGCCAAGCACCGGGCTCAAACCCAGGACCATCATTCCTTGAGGTTGGACATGCTATCCATGACACCATCCATTTTTTGTTTATTTATCTTTATTTGAGCAAGTGATGAAACCGCTTTCTTATTATCCGCCTTCTTTCTCGTTCTCATTCATCCTGCTTTATACATTTGATGGCTCTGCTCTGCCTTCTTTCTGTACTAACGCAATGCTAATTTTAACAAGAAATGAAAAGGAGTCCTTCCAAACTCTCCAGTCACGAGTAACACATGCATATTTTCATCATCTGGTGGTTTTTACTTACAGTTTTGAAGTTGCCATCTGCTAAAATCAATTTGATAATTTGCATAGATTGACAAGGCTGCTGTTTGACTCTTGCGAGAATAGCACACAAATCTCCCTGTTCATATAAGGAAAGTTACTGGCAATAATAACAGTATACCGATATTAAACTTACAAATCGGATATAAATTAGTATACTTCTAAGTAAAGTAAAACTACGCACAAATACAAATCATACGCACTTCACCCATGACAAACAAGAGTCTGGTCATATATATGAAAGATAAACATAAAGTGCCATGTATTTACATGCAAATTAGTTCAGTATTACTGGTTATGTGATTTTTTTTTGTATTCAATTGTTGTCCCCTGTGTGTGGTCATTTTTATTTTCTCCACAAATGAAAGATTCATGACACAGCACATTTTAACAGAAACAGACATAAACTAAACACGCAAGCAAGCTTTTATTAAGTATCGGTTTAATTTCCATTTAAACATTGACAGATTGCAGCCTAATTCCATACTGACCTTTTGCTATTTTGTACTCAACTAGTTTAAGCGTGTTAGGAATTTCGAGATGTTTTTAAAGGGAACGCTAATCAGTGTGGACAGAACAGATGCTGGATTTATACACTAGTACCTCTAATAACCAATACCCTTTGCTCTTCTGTTAATTACCTGTTTATTTTCTCATCCGCCATAATTAACTTCAAATTAAAGTTATAGGAAGCTGGACTGAGCTGAGTAATTGTATCTGGAATCGAGAAGAGGATGTACGGTATACTGCGTAACATCCTTAGACACTGAAGTGAGTTTTTGCTGTTTTTGGCAGTTAGGTGACAGGTCTGCAGTGCAGGCGTAAAACCAAACTTCGGTAATAATTCACAATCTGTCCAAATATGTTTCCAATGTATGACAGCGTATATCAACATAAAGGTGAAGAAAATCAAACATACAAAGAAACTATCTTTCACACGTTCCACAACGAAACCATGTCTCTTTTCTAAGTCTTTGCAGAGTTGACGCACTTTTCTTTGAGAACATGTTGTCCTCTGAGCGCGGCTCGAGCCGGCAGCCCGAGTCTACAAGTTGGCGCCAGACGAAAAGGAAGACAGGAGGGGAGCGAGGGATGTGCGAATAATGAGGGAGGAAGTGTGAGAAATGGCGGGAGAGAAGAGGCGATGACATGCGCCCCTAGTATATAACGCTACATTAAAGTGTCCTCCCGTTTCTATAAACGTAGGCCCGAAAGCCACAGAGCCTGAGCTCAGGCCGATGAGCTCTTCCAAAGTTTGGCGCAAACAAGTGAGCTAAGTATACACTGGGCTTACCAAGGGACCCAGAAACACAGCCAAATGTGTCAGGGCTGAGGAAATAAAAACGAGACTGTTTTATGATCAAGACTTGTGGCTAGTTTTGAGGGAAATTATTTTGATATATGCTAATCCAAACACACTATTTAAGATTCCAGGGTTTCGAGCAGCGGCAGAATGATGGGTAATTTTTTTTTTAGACCTGTAAGCATTAGCTGAGTGACATTAATATGAAATCTAACGACGGTCTTCACTCGTTCATGGAGCTCAAAGGTCGTCCCAAAAGAACAATAAACAGTCATCAGGTAAACGCTTTACCTTATGTAAGCTTAAACTTTTTGAACGTCCCAGTATACTGAGTACTGTACAAGATCATGCAGCGCCAGGAACCCTATTACCATCTTGTGTTTTACGAGGAGGAATGCGTGATTAAAAGGGAGTATAAAGCGACAGACAAAGAGGCAAAAAACCACAAACACTGACTTGCACAGAAATTTTCGGAGAGATTTTAAAAGTCGTTATAGGGCTTGGAAAGCAAGCGGCACGAATTGCTAACAACTGGTCTGACTCACATTACGTTCTATTTTAATTCGCTTTGATCACACACAGCGGCTTCACATAACCACTTTCCACTCAATGCTCATCATAGCTTTTTTTTTACTAAAGCTTCAAATACATACAGTACTGAGCAAAAGGCTTAGGCGCACAATGGTCTTTTTTTTTTTTTTTAAATATTCAGTATAAACTTTACTATAGATTTTTATTTTGTGACCTGTACATTAGCAACACAGTTTTCCAGCACAAAATGTAATTTTATAGAAAAATAAATGTTTGTAGGCCAATTAAGAAAGCAGTATATTACATATGAGAGCACTTTTCAGACAGAAATATACATGCAAATGAAAAATAAGTGTGACCGTCAACATCTCCAAAAGAACTGAGGGGCTGGTTCTGCAAAATTAATTATTACCATATAAAACTGCACAAACTTGACCTAAAAATAATATATTTTTAAAGGGAAGGGTGGTATAGTGCGGTAGTGACTGCACCTGATACTACTATATTTTTAATGCAAAAATTCATCACACCTAATATTGACTTATTTTTCATTTATTACTGTTTACTGTGCTCTATAGAGTTTTAAGCATTTAATTTCATTATTTCTATGTAAATATCAGACATCTTTGCTCTCCAGCATTTCTTAACCTGAGGCTAAACCTTTAGCGCAGTACTGTATATCCACTGCCCTTATCATTTAAACTTTAAATGGCATGCTTAGCATCTAGGATCATTCGCATTAATGTGATTTCAGTATTGAATATTGAAAAAATGATCATAAACAATTCAGTCATGTCACGCAACCCGATTCTTAAACTGCTTTATCAGTTCGAACATGTTTAATAGTGGGGCTCCATACTTATGCAAATATCGCAAAGCCACGAGCTCCATTTCGTTTTTGTTGTTGTGATTGTTCTCGCATGCCCACACAAGCAAACCCATATATCGCGTGCATGCTGCTGCCATCACCATCGGCGCTGAGCGGACTATTCTCCTACTCCCTTCAGTAAACGTACGCAAGCAATCGTTTTCGAAGCTGCGCTTCTAGGCAGTGCCTTAATATTTATATTATTTGTTTAATAGTTAAAAGTATGAATGAAGAGAGTGTGCACTAGAGCGACAATTCAACAAAATAATAGCGTAATGCTAGCCAATTAGCTTAGTATTACACTCAATTACACCTAAATAATTAATAGAAAGAAAAATATTCCTCACATGTCGTAATTAAATCATGATTTGATGTAATCAGAGATGCCTACCTCAGATATACATTTTCAGTATTTTTGAAAAATTTTCAGTAACACTTCTTCCACACACATGAATTAGCAACAAATGTATTTGTAAGCAATATTACTGACATTTATTTTACATCATATTTAAAATATAGAGGTGGGATAGCAACACCGTCATATGACCCACATGACAGAGTGCGCGCAAGACAGACAGAGCGTGCGCACTTATTTTTCCGGATAAAATAACACCCTTTAACATAACACCGTATTTACTTCAACCTTCCATACAAAATACGGAGAATCTGTACTGGTAGGCTTCTCTGATAATGCTAAAGCTAGTGAGCTATCTGTGATCATTTAGGTTTTCGTGCATGTGAGTGAGTTCGATTTGAGAAAAGTATGTTATTCTCCCTCTCTTTCATGGACTTGTTTTGGTGTAGTGGCTTTATTTAGCTTTATCTTATTGGTTTCTCCAGAATTACCTATCCTACCTTTAAGATATGGGACAAATAAATGTCGTCATTTGTCACAGAGTCGTATTCTCTCTTGTTACCATTTTGTTAACGTTGTAATGCTGCTCACGTTGCGCAGGAAGCACGTGAAGCTCAGGAAGCTAAAGATCGCTATGTGGAAGAGATGGCAGACACGGCGGACGCCATCGAGATGGCCACCCTGGATAAAGAGATGGCCGAGGAAAGGGTGGAGTCCCTGCAACAAGAGGTGGAGAGTCTGAAGGAGAAAGTGGAAGAGTTAACCATGGACCTGGAAATCCTTAAACATGAGATTGAAGAGAAAGGTGAGACGCCAGCGTGATGCGGTGCGTCGTTAACCAGAGTTCTGTTGTTGCTATTATTTAATGCGGCTCATCGGTCGGGGAAGGATTTTGATTCTTGCTGTTTATTTGTTTCGCTGCTCAGGTTCTGATGGCGCAGCCTCCAGTTATCAGGTGAAACAGCTCGAGGAGCAGAATGCACGACTGAAAGAGGCGCTAGTCAGGTGAGCGTTTTGCAGAGCGGCTTCCCAAGAAAGCGAGACATGGTTGTTGTGATGTTTTTTTGTGTTTTTTTTATATAAAAATCTTGAAGCTCGTGATCTCATCAGCTCTTCATGTTTGCACTCAGGATGCGTGACCTGTCATCGTCTGAGAAGCAGGAGCATGTGAAGTTGCAGAAACAGATGGAGAAGAAGAATGCTGAGCTTGAGACCCTGAGAATGCAGAAGGAGAAACTGCAAGAGGAGATGAAGCAGGCTGAGGCCATCATTGACGAGCTCAAAGAGCAGGTCTGAAGAAGGACAAACCTCCACCTGAGCGCCGTGTACTTAAATCACACTGACCCGTGTAGCGTAACACATTAGCATGTATTATACCGGTGAGCTGCACAAACAGCAAGAGCAAAAATCAGTGGAAAACATTTAATTTCATTCCTAAACCAACTGATGGCAGAAGGTCTGAGTTGATTAAAATGTTAGTTGCAGATGGCATTTTGGATTTACTGTCATACACATCTCGCAGCATTCTAAAAAATACGTTTCACTGTCTCCATAAGAGACGTTAACCCCACCCAACACGTTTACGTCACCTATGGATGAAAAATTGTTAACCCGCCCACAGTTTAGCGCACCGCTAGTAATCTAGTTTATGCAGTAAGGATGACCAGCAGCGCTAATCTTTAAATGGTAGTTAGGAAAACCTTAGAACTTGTTTTTAAGGGTCCCAGGTAACTTTCTGTGTTCTAGGTGGACGCAGCACTGGGAGCAGAAGAGATGGTGGAAACTCTGACTGAACGGAATCTAGATCTGGAGGAAAAAGTCCGAGAGCTGAGAGAGACCGTCACCGACTTGGTAAGACATGTATAACATCATGCACTGAAATTAGTTTATCAAGTTGTCCAAGCGCAACTTGTTTGTATGGCATACAAACAACTAAGGATACAAAGTTGAAATTTCGGTGCTATTTTTTTGTTTTGTTTTGTTTTGTTTTTTGGGAGGGGGAGTGGTACAGTGGTATCTCGAGATACAAAATTAATCTGTTCTGGTGTGGCTTTCGTATCATGATTTTTTTTTTTTTTCGTATAGTAAATCGCCTAATTTGTTCCAAGCTCTACAAAAACACCACATTAAATTTTATAATAAAGGTAAAACCAGAATGAAATAAGAGC
>JAQNCB010000005.1:8601852-8613655 GCA_030068295.1 Euristhmus nudiceps | reverse complement strand
CCCGTACCTGGAAGGTGCCGCTGTAACATCACGATTGATGTTATTTATTTCACCCGTCAGTGGTCATAATGTTTTTAATCTTATGACTGATTCGTGTATTCATTGTCATCATAAAAATAAGCAAGATTTTTAAAAAGAAAAACTAATAAATTCTTTATTTTTGAATGCTTTATAAAGTTTTTTTTAGTAAATATACATTTGTCTATTTTAGATAATCAGGATGATCTTTTGGTCAAGTTTCAGGCTGAGGAAGCTTTTATTTTGCAGTACAAAGTCATGGAGACAATCATGGAGAGGAGCTAAAAAAGAAAACAGAAAGGAGAAACTTTATTTTGAGAATTGGTGTTATTCAACAATTTTCTTCAAACTCAACCTGTTGATTCAAGAACTCTTGACTTTATTTGATAGGACGTAGGGGAGTGGCTATATTACCTCAAGCCCTGCGATGCCCAAGGCCACAGCTATGATGATGAGCAAATTCGAGTTAAATACTGTGATCAATGCAGGGAAACATCCATTAATAGCCTGTGGAAGTGAAATATAAAACCATTTAATCAAAGACAAGACAAAAGCACTGGGATGTTAACTATTATTTCGACATTGAAAAAAAAGTCTTTTTTTTGTGTCTCTATATTTTCTGAAACAAATGAAGCAGAGTTATGTTACCATAGTTGAATCTCACTGAACAGATCCTGATTTTACGGATTTTGGTTCGAACGGACAACCCCTCGGTCCGCAAGTTCGGATTTTATTTTATTTAAATAGTTTGGATTTCGGCAAAGTAGGTGTCATGAGCGCGCCAGTGTTTACAAGCCTGGCTGGGTGCTAATCTGTGCTGCGGTTGTGAAGAATTTGGAGTTAAAAAAAACCAAAAACAAACGGTAAGTGATATTAGACAATCAAAAGAAAAGTCACAAAAGTTTGCTGTGCAGTTTGATGTTGGTTCTAGTAAAGGTAATGTACCTACTCGTATGAAAGAAAGTACGTGGTGTGGAGATAATGTCCGCCGCTGCTAGCGCGTTTCAGGCGCCAGTTAAATGAATTACTGTATAATGTATTAAAATATGTATTACATATATTTACTGTACAGGTACAATATAAATTTATCATTTGGGTGCTGAATGTTCAGTACTACTGTGCTTTTACAGAACTTTGAGGTGATTTTACTTGTATTCAGTATGTAATATAGCCCCGCTCCCCCCCAAAAAAACACTTCACTCTAACGGATTATTCACTCTATCGGACACCCTATCCCCCTCCCTTTTAGTCCGTTCAACTGTATATATGAAAACATAAAATGTAAATATGCCAACATCAACAACAGTAACAACTCTAGCTAGCTATTTGCTTGTTTGCACGTTTATTCAGCTCTTTTCCCAGCTAGCTTAATAGATTATTGTCTCTTCTAATTAACAATAACAACAATTTGCAGGCTTTACCGCAGCTGCAGCCACGCCCACTGAACAATTCTCTGCCAGAGGACAGCAAAGAGCCGGATACAGGCTCTTCTCTACAACGAATGGGGAGCCTGTGAAGTCGGTATAGTTGTTGAATCCACAGCATTTCAACTATAATAGAACACAGAGACAAGGGATGTTAAACAAACACTCAACATGGATACTATCATTTTATTTTTTATTTTATTTTAGGCAGGACCCTATATCCTAGAACGCATGTCTTTAATTAGAGATTACTGACCAAACCTAACACCACTAGCACTATTTAAATATCTGTTTCGCGAAACTATGCCTTTAATTCTTCTGAAAACATAGACATAATAAAAATATATTAAAAAAAAAAAAAAGGGATGAGAAGCATTCATCCCATCATTTGAAGCTTGTGAGTTCAAGCCCCAGGTGATTTGCGGATTGGAGCCCATGGGAGCTGATTGGCCGAGCTCTGAGGGAGGGAGGGAAGGTTCTCCTCCCTGTTACTTACAGTGATACACTAATAAGACAGGCCGGTGGCGTAACGGTTAGGGTGCTGGGCTCACGATCAGGAGGTCATGGGTTCGAATCCCAGTGAGACCCCCACTGTACTAAGACCAGGGCTGTAGTGGTGGGTACATGCTGTGTACCCACTTGTTTTAGTGGCCGAGTTGCGTGTACTGACGTAATTTGGTCTACTTTATAGTTTATCAACGTAAATTTCCGTGAATATGTAAATGAAAAGCAGAGATGAAGCGCTAAATGGTTTCAAAGCCCCTCACGGATGCGGAAATGAAGAGACGAAGCGCTAAATGGTTTCAAAGCCCCTCACAGATGCGGAGATGAAGAGACGAAGCGCTAAATGGTTTCAAAGCCCCTCACAGATGCGGAGATGAAGAGACGAAGCGCTAAATGGTTTCAAAGCCCCTCACTCCGCCCTCCTCGGTCGCTTCGCTGCCATTGGGTACAGTACTCACCTATTTTTTGACCACTACAGCCCTGGCTAAGACCCCTGGGCAAGGTCTGAACCACAAGTGTGCCCCTGTTCACCCAGCAGTATAAATGGGTGCCAGTAAAAAATATACTGGGATGGTAATCTGCGATGGACCATTTAGGAGGAATTGAACTCCTGGTCGCTTCACGTTACAGAAACTGGGGATAAGCACCAGCACTGATGAGCCACTGGGCTCGGGTGTAAATGCCCACAGACTTACCTACCTTACACTACTACTACTGATGCTACCTGAACTATATTTAAAAAAAAAAAAAAAAAAACATAATAAGAATACAATCAGATGGGATCGCAGGCCTCAGAGGAAGCAAGTGAGACCTTCACGCTCCCTGCTTGGTAGCCATCATGTTATAGGGTAAAACTGTGTGGGATGGGAATTGGATAGGACCAAGTTGGGGGGATTGGGGTAAAAATTTCTATCAAGACTTTCTGTAATTAACAAAAAAAATAAGTTTACCCACCATGCCCATGGTGGTGTCCCACAGACCCGTGACATCTTTATTCTTGCCATAATCCACCTGAATGCTCTTCGCTATAACGATTCCCAGTTTACTGATCAGCGCTTTTATCTGAGAGAAACAGAATTTGTAGGAGGCATTATTAACAAAAAAATTTGGTCGAAAGCAGATCTCTGACGCTATGAAGGCTGGTACTTACTAGTCCCTTGAAGACCCCAATCACAATAGCTCCAGCAATCTCAGCAAGGAAGACAACCAGGATGATGACAAAGAACTGAGAAAAGAGCAGCGATGATTAGAAGATATGAGCAAAGCAAAGCACCGAACGGTAGCACAATTCTACAGCGGTGTCACATATCTATCTAGGCCACACTCTTCATATACTAGGGAGTACAATTATGCTTTATGCAACTTCTATGTGGTTTAAAAGCTTCACTGCTCTTGGGAAACCCTCCAATACAGTACCCATAGTTACGGCTTTCACTTCATGAGCAGAAGGCTGGTGGCTCAAGCCCCAGACGCACCAACATGCCATTGTTGCACCTTTGTCCAAGACCCTTAACTCTCAACAGCTTAGTTTTATAGTGTGAGAAAAAATATACGGTAAGTTGTTTTGGGTAAGGGGGTCTTGTCAAATGCTGTATCCATGAAAATCCATACCATGCTTTCTTATCAAGCTTAGGGCAACTGGTGGCTTAGTGGTTAAGGCAGCTAGCTAGCATGACCATTAAACCTCAACCACTCCATTGTTATGGAAATCATTCTGGATAAAGGTGTCTCCCATAATACAAATGTCATGCAAATGTTGGTTCAAAGGCAGCAGTGTCTAAAACAGTAGCTATATATGAGCCTCCCTGGCACAATTTATCAGCCATCTTCAGCTTTAAGGGAACCAAGAATGATCATGATCTGCAAATGATGTCAGCCAAACCCCCTGGAATGATTGCCATTTTATGACTTGACATTCAGCTGAAGGACATACCGGTAGATTGAGGAAGCTGAGCTTGGAACATCTTTGGATGTTTTACAGTATTAAAGCTCTGTATTAACCTGAAGGTGTCATTGACTCAGTGCTCTACTAATGATTAGATCGCGCTATAGCCTATAGCCAATGATCTGTGCTCAATCCTGCTCCTGGAGAGCTACCTTCCTGAATATGTTCACTCCAATCCTAATCATGCCCACCTGACCATCTAGTCATCTATTCAAAGTCTGAAGCCTTGATTAGATGACTGGATGGTCAGGTGGGCATGATTAGGATTGGAGCAAACATATTCAGGAAGGTAGCTCTCCAGGAGCAGGATTGAGCACCCCTTATCTAGATAAAGCATATAACATCTTTGCTAGCTAGCTAGCTTAACGTACTAGAGAGAAACATGTCAATTATTAAGCTAGCAAACTAGATAGTTTACACACCTAGCAAGGGATTGAGTTACCTTATGATTTGTTTGCTCATATTTGGTTTGATATTTGCGTAGTATCACCATTACTATGCTCGGAGGATGTAGCGCATATTACGCTTACATCCAAAAACAGGGAAGTTCCACACAGTGGAAAAATGTTTATTTTTACTTTATTTCTGGCTGAATTTTAAAAGATTTTTAAAAAAGTACTGAGATCAGGAGAAATTGAGATGCACATGCTGACTAACTCATGTTTTTTTTTTTTAAAGCTTTTTGAGTTAAGGATTTATAAACATGATATTTTTCTGTAAGACCAGGAGTCAGGTGGTGGTAGCGGTGGTGGTGTAGTGGTTAGCATGTCCACCCTACAGCAAGAAGATCCTGGATTCAATTCCTCGGCTCAGTGAGGGCATTTCTGTGTGAAGTTTAAAAATTGTCCAAGGTATGAATGGGAGTGTGTGTTGCCCTGTGATTTCTTTGATAGCTGTTCAGGGTGTCGGTTGAGATAGGCTCCGGTCTCCTCATGACCCTAACAGGATCAAGTCTTTCGGAAAATGGGTCAATGAGAGGACTGAAAGTTAAGGTTTAAAAAAAAAAGTAATTAAAATGTCGGGCCACTTGTAAACATGCAACTGTCAGAAATGTATGGGCTGGGACACTGGTACAAATGTGTCTCGAAAAAGAATCTTTCAAAAAGAATGATTGATTCACACACTGCACATGTTTAAAAGTGTTTGCGTGCATGTGTGTGTGTGTGCAAATTATATAATAGAAAATCGTATTTGTCCAGTAGTTTATCAGTTCTAGATTATAGATTTATCTTCCATATTTTTTGGAACTTGGACTGGCAACATTTCTTAAGGATTACAATACAAGTCTTTCCAGCCTTTTCTTTTCATGTCGAACACTGTAGCCAAGGCAGCAGAGCAGACCTACCATGAGCAGCATGCACCTGTTCTCTCGAAGAGCACCGAAGCAGCCAAGAAAGCCAAGCAGCAGCAGAACGCCGCCTACAGCAATCAGCAGGTAGCCCACATGCAGAACGTGTCTCAACTCTTGTGGTGCGCCAGCCAGGCCTTGCATAATTGTCACGAGAGAGTGCTTATCCACCTTCACCCAGATACCTAAAGCCAAGATACCTGCTCCAGCCAGCTGTGGAGGAGGAAGACAGAAGTAGCAAGAATCCATGAAACAATTTTATTAAAATGTCTATGAATACCTGATATACAAGAAATATTTGTGCATTGCTCACAAAATAATTCACCCTGGTACTTTTTCAGTAGGATCTACTACTACTACTGCTGCTGCTGCTGCTTTTCTTTTGGCTCCTCCCCTCAGGGGTCGCAACAGCGAATCATCTGTTTCCATCCACCCCTGTCCTCCGCATCCTCTCTCAGTGCATCCATGTACCTTCTCTTTGGTTCCTCTAGACTTCTAGCCTGGCAGTTCCAAGCTCAGCATCTTTCTACCAATATATTCACTCTCCCTCCTCTGTACATGTCCAAACCGTCTCAGTCTGGAACCTCTGGCTTTGTCTCCAACACATCCAACATGTGCTGTCCCTCTGATGGACTTATTCCTGATCCTGTCCAACCGCGTCTCTCCCAAAGAGAACCTCAGCATTGTCAGTTTTGAAAATGATATCCACGTTTGATCAAATTTGCTTATAAGGAGTCTAAAGCCCATTTTTACAAGCAAATATTTTTCATACGAATTTAGCCAAGCTACAGCAGAAGGAACTGATATAGGTTTGAGTGAGGTACATTTGAAGGCTGTGTGATTGTGTTCGCATAAAATGTGTGTTGCATGTTTGTCAAATTATACAAAGTTTGTTCATTCTGGGTCTGGGCTGGAGGAGGAAACCAGAGTACTAGGAGGAAACCTGTGCAAGCACAGAGAGAACATGCAAACTTCACAGAAAAACACCGTCTCTGAACATGGGACCCGAAGCCACTTGATTGTCCCGGGGGGTCAATCAAAGGACTGTTGTAGGAACCTCCCACAATTTTGAGTACATCAGAATACAGCGTCTATCATAACATAACTGAAGTATGTCACAACAGACCGAGGCAATAGAACTGACGACGGGCTTGCAAACTCAAGGGTTTTTAACATTTCATGTCATACAACGGGTGATTTTTATACGACACGCCCACAACTGTCTGAGGAATTTGCCCAATTTTTGACTTGTTTGAGGTATTTAGGGGCTTTATCAATGTGGACCTCAATCGCAAGGCTTCAGATCATATAATCTGCCTTGAGTTAGCGGTACTAGCTTTTTTTTTTTTTTTTTATACATGGATTACTGGGTCATTTAGTGCATGGTAAACAGTTTTTTTGTTTTATTTTAAACAGGCGTTTGACAACATTTCTGAAAGCTATTACAAGTGAAGTTTAATTATGACACATTTTTTCCCCTTTAATGAAATATGTCACAGGAATAATACGGCGGCACATCATTACCCCTGTCTTCCACTCAGACGTGGTGTGGTATGGTATGTGGTACGATTCATTGGCATGCATTAATAAAGGTCAGGGCCCTGTGATGGCCTGGCGAGCTGTCCAGGGTGTACCTCGCCCTCGCCCGGAGTCGGCTGAGATGGGCGCCGGCCTCCCAGCGACCCTAATTAGGATTAAACGGCTCAGAAAATGAATGAATGAATAAAGGTCAGAAAACTAGGATTTTTGAATCTGAATCACAGCGCAGGTTAATTCCAATACTGTAATTATTAATTTGTATAGCGTTTCATTTCTAAACACACAAAAACGACTCCATTAATCCTAGTTAGGGCTGTTTAAAGCTTTAATAATGGGTGTGTAAGTTCAGTTCACCTTTAAAAGGTATTAGAGATGCCGTGTGCAGACAATTAGAGGTCATAGTAAGTAATAATCATGCAACCTCACAGCAAGAAGGTCCTGGGTTCGAGTCACAGCCCTGGTAAGGGCATTTCATAATAATAATAATAATAATATTTATTTAGCACACTTTAAAATCCAGTGATATCTCAAGGTGCTTTACAATTCTAAATATAATAAAAATCTAAAATATCTAATATCTAAAATAAAATGTACAGTTCTGGATATGATAAAATCTAAAATAAATAGCCTGACTTATCTTAGTTGTAATAAATAGCAATTCAACTACAATAAATCACTGCGGCTCAAAAAAAAAAAATTAAATAAATAAATAAATAAAAAAAATTAACATAACATTAGAATTACAGAGAAATACCGTAATGTCAAATTTAGCACAAGTTGGTAAAGGCAGCATGAAACAAGTGAATCTTCAGGCTGCTTTTAACAGTGGCCTCAGTGTTGGATTTGCATTTCAGTTCTCTGTATTTTTCTCCTAGAATCCAAGACATGCACATTAGACTAACTGGCTGTGCTAAAGTGCTCCAAGGGTACTAGGTAGCCTAGCCTAGGTACCCTATAGGGTAGGGATGAGAAGGAGTGTGAATGGATGAGTGTGGGTGTTTGCCCTGCAATGGACTGATTGGGTGTATTCTGCTGTTGGGTGTAGCCGGCTGAGAGTCTCCTCGTGACTCTAGTAGTAGAATTAAAAATAGTTCAGCAAATGCATAATCATTGCTACCACCATGCTTGCATCATTTGTGAATGAAAACACAAGATATCACCCCATTCCCTTAGCTGACTTTGAAAAACCCTGCTTTAAATAATGGGAGAGAATAACAAATTATGTAGACATCAAAAAAATCTAAATCACACAAATCACATGGCCTGTATTCAAAAAACTCCTCCCGTGTGCAAGCGCTCAGGCATTCCTGCAGAAGCACGCAACGTGTTTTGTTAAAGGAAAGTGAAAGAGACCTTCAGAATCTGACTGTATAGACTAGGTACTTAAATTTGTTCAGATGACAAATTTTTTGGGATCTACAAGCAAACCAGCGCTCACTGCACTGAACCCTCAGAAAGGTACTACTACTACTACTACTAATAATAATAAAACCCTCTGCCATGAATATAAATGGATTGTACTTACGAAGATGATGCCATTGAACATGAACATCATTATTTTCAAGAATCGAAAGCAACTCATCTTCACGGTGCACCTGAAACAGATTTAGATGAAGTGGTCAGCCTTTGTGCGTTCTGTTAAATACAGTTTTCTAAAGAGTTCACCCACTGTGATGTAACAGACACATCCAGTTGCCATAGTAATATAACTGACATGTACAAATCCACTATGACAAAATCGAAACTCTGCAGCTATTGTGTTGTTGTAATGATGATGTCACAAGTAGCCACTGTGCTGACACCTGGACGACCGAGAATACTGCCCTGGGATCCAAGACTCCATCTCATGGTTCTCATGACAACCAGCCTTAGACTCCAGTTCTAAACTTGATACCGATACCTAAGCTACTAAACTGTAGTCCATACTTGTATGATTGCCCCATTCACCGGGTCTGCCTCACTTTGTCTGATCTGGGTTATTTTAGCCATTTCTGGAATCCGCACTAGTCCATCGCAACCGGATAGTGAGAGTTTAGTCAGAACACCGCACATACTGGGGTGGCACAGTGACTGTGATTTGAGAGTCTTGGGCTTAAGCTCAAACTTTTGTATGCAGTTTGTATGTTCTCCCAAAGCTTGTTTTCTGGATGTATGCATTTTGGGCTAATTGGGTATTGTCAATTGCTCCCAAGTGTGTTGGCCCTGCAAAGGACTAACAAGCTGTTCAGGGTGTACCCAGCTTTCACCCTGCATCAGCTGAAATAGGCTCCAGCCTCCTTATAATTGTATTAGGAATACAGTCGTCCCTCGCTATATCACGCTTCAGGTTCTGCAGCTTCAGGGCGTCACAGATTTTTTTTTAATATTCATTGAAACATAAAAAAAATAAGGGGAAAAGTACAGGAAAAATGCCACTAGGGGTCGCTACTGACACGCATTTGGTTCTTGGGTTGACTCGGCTCTGAAATCTCGCAAGCTGATTGGTCGAGACAAATTCCCCAGCATTTGTGTGACAGAAGAGGAGGAAGTGAGTCGAGCCTAAATAAAATTACGTTAAAAAAGTCCTAAAAACACATTTCTTACGCTTTATTTACATCTATGTACAATAACACGCATGTATTTTATATTATTTATATTTCAACGTTTTCTCCTATTGGCCACCTTCTGCAAACAATAGCTGAGGTGAAGATTAACAGGCACAACAAACATACAATTGTTTGCAAGCATAACAGTGGGAACAAAACCATGTGATCACTGAGAGCATCATGTGATCACCATCAGCAGTACGGTGCTGCTCGATGTTTTCATGTTGTTCACGGTGATTATGTGAAGCTGAGGGTGGCGTCATGTCACCACACAGAAATGACACGTTTTCGTCACGTTGAACACGTGGGGGGGGGGGGGGGATCAAAACGTGTGTACTGCGAGTCACCGCAGAAGGCAGAACATAACAGCCTGAGATTCGAACCCAAGACCCTGCTGTGAAGCTAACCACTACACTACTGTGCCACTTTATTATTACCTCCGCCAGCGGAGGTTATGTAACCATCGGAGTTTGTCTGTCTGTCTGTCTGTCTGTTAACAGCATAACTCAAAAAGCTATGGATGGATTTTCACCAAATGTTTCCCGAATGTCCGGAAGAGCAAAAGTAACAATCGATTAGATTTGGGAGGTGATACGGATCACCGTCTGGATCCAGGATAGAAAAGAGTTTAGTGACCCTATGGCCTTGCGGAAGTCTGCGCTCTCTGAGTGCTTTTTTTTATTATTATGTATTTATTAAATTATTTGTAATTATGTTATTGTTTATAATTTTGTTGCAAGGATGAGGGCTAACAGGAGATCATCCTGTATTTTGTGAAAAAGTAAATTACACTGAAAAAGAGAGAATACAGTACAGAGGAATAACATTGACTATGTATTTGTCCCCTGGAGCCATGTCATGTGCAAATAGTTATTTGCAGACGTAGATAAATATCCTAAAAACAAGGAAACAAAATCCTGAGCAGCACCGATGACGGTGCAGATTTTTTTCAGTAACTATGGTTACTAATTTTCATAGTGACACATTTCCAAATTCACTAATCCCACAGTCTAAATACAAAAGGGAGTTATTGGACGGCTCAAATTACGGGTCTGTAAGGCGTAGGCAGTATTGGGCGCTGGATATAAGGTTGAATTTTTCTTTTTTAAAAGGATAAATGAAAGAGAGCCAGTTCAGTGTGAGGCAAATCAGGGTGATTTAAAAGCTTATCGGAGGAGTTAGACTGTGGGTCAGCTTCCTAAAAATTTGTCTTCGCCTGGTCTAAATTAACTTTTTACATTCCAACATTTTTCTCCTGAAGACAAATAAATAAATAAATAAACAAACAGGGGACAATGGTGGCCCGGTTGTAGGGTGCTGGATTACTGATCCCAAGGTTGGGGGTTCAAGCCCCAACGTCACCAGGTTGTCACTGCTGTCCCCCCAGTGCCGCTAACTGGGTTATCAAAGGCTGGCCATGTCCCTCACTGTCTGTACTGAGAGGGATGTAAAAGAACCATCGCTGACTTTCGTCAAGAGTAGCTGCATAGCCGTCAGCGCGTTTCTGCCCTGCGATGGCCTGGCGAGCTGTCCAGGGTGTACTCTGCCTTAGCCTTAGAAATCTTAATAATTAGGTTTAATCGGTTCAGAAAATGAATGAATAAATAAACAAAAGAAAAATAACCCCACAATTTTTAAAGCAAATAAACAATAAGTTTGTGTATGGTGTGATAAGCGTCCAGAGGCCTTAATCATTTTTTAAAAATAAGAACAATATTATTTTGTTATAACATGACAACACTGTTGGAGGATTTTTAGGACACCCCCCCCCCCTCCCCCACACATTAAATCCAGTCCAAAGCCATCAAAATGCTAACGAACTATAAACTGAAGCCTGCAATCCTTGTACAGAACACAAATAAAATAAAATTACGGTAATATAAACCATATGTTTATTCAATCCACAATACCGTTTCTGTAATCCCAATTATTTTTCACAGTACGTCACTGTTTAATGAAGTTCAGGTTAATCTGACTAGCCAGATGCCTGAACATTGACCGACCTCACTAAAATTCTCTATATTCTCACTCAGGGACTCTTCATATCGATTCTATCCATGTTCCTGTACTGATTGAACATAGTAAACTATGTATTTGGACATTCCCCCCCCCACTCTAGGTGATGCTACGTTGTTTGAAGAATGTTGGTGATTTTCCATTCTGTATCCAAATCTGTAGTTCAAAAAAAGACTCAAATTCAAATACCTACCAGACACCCCGGTTGCACGTCAAGCCCAAGCATGCAAAGCATCAGTATATATATATATATATAAATAAAAAATAATGAAACACATAATTCTCTGTGACAGATTCGCGCACGCAGTACACCTGTCAGACAGATTAAATCTGTCTAATGAGCGTACTATGTGCGCGCGAAACTCAGAGTCACACAGAATCATGTGTGTTTCATTTTATTCATTCTCTCTCTCTCTCACACATA
>JAQNCB010000005.1:8183714-8194832 GCA_030068295.1 Euristhmus nudiceps | reverse complement strand
CCGTAAATTTTTTTTTTTTTTTTTTTTTTTTTTTTTTTTTTTTTTTTTTGGCCTTATTAGAAATAAATGGCAGTGTATACATGCATATAGATATATTTTTTAATACATGCCTGAGACATTTGCACAGTTCTCGATACTCCTAATCAGTTTATTAGGAACAGCTGTACACCGAGCCTTCTCAAGAAACCATTCATGGAATTATCCGGCTCGCCAATCACGCATTAGCGGTGCATGAATTCGGGTCAAGAGCATCAGTTAATATTCACATTAGACAACAGAGTCGAGTTAAACCTGATCCCCGTGACTTTGATCACGGCGTGGCGGTTACGCCAGAGACGATACGCACTGCACCGCTGCCACGGGACTCGCCGAGTGCATGAGCAGGTTTACATCTGTTTCTATTAAAGTGGCCGGTTCAATTCAAGTGTGCAGAGGTAGTGCAATTACTGCAGAGAACGGAAGGCTTCAAAAACAGAGAGAAAACACTTTCAAAACGTTACTACGGAACATTTCTATACCAAGCTTTACTACTTTTATATTTGGTAGCGAGGTCGGTACTCCTCAGCTCCGCCCAGGAGGCGCCTGAAAACCACCACACCCTCTATCCGAATGTGAACAATTATGTTTTACTAACTGGGATACATTACATGAAAGAACAATACATTCAGTACAATCTCGCATTTACTGGCGCGACACTGCGTGATTTTGAGAGACTGATGGTGTATTCATGCTGGGGTTTCAGTTCATGTCGTTATTTTAGGGAACACCATAAAGCAGGGGCGTCAAACTCGTTCCCAAAAGGTTTTTGTTTCAACCTAGCAGCAAGACAGGATTTTATCAGCTGATTGATCGATCTGTGTGCTCTGTATACACATTGACCAATCAACTGCCTGTAGACTCGAGCCATCAGGTGAGCTGCTGCTAGGTTGAAACAAACACTGAAGCCACACGACCCTTTTGGGAACGAGTGTAACACCCCTGCCATAAAGGGCTAGTCGACTCCTCTGATGACACATTTATGACCGCATTCTGATAAAAACCTCAAAGATTTTTACAGCACTTCCCCACATTAGCGATGTTTTGTATCCAGTGCTCGCTCTATACACGAGCCCGTGCTTCAGTAGGCGCGCTCAAGCACTAAAGCATCGCATGTTCACAACTACATGCAGCTACTTCAGCTTTCAAAAAGTGCAACAGTACGCATCTTTAGGAGCGCGATATACTTTCAGTTCGGAAATTATTTTGATTCATGAGCGGTTAGCACTCGGGCAATGGTCACATTTTTTTTTTCTTGGTAGTGAAATTGATTGCGAGCGGAATCCATGTGCTACGAGCAACTTTCATCGTGTGTCTTTAGAAAGTGTTAAATTAGGGCTTTAAATGCGGCTATGTTGAGAACAAACGTGGACAGGGCTAGCTCGGAGATCTCATCTCTTATTTCTGTTTCACCCACGCATCTGCACTGACCCGAGTTACACCAGCAAAAACGAGTCAAACAAGCATCACCGCCTAGAAACACCACAGTTACTCATCCTTCTATACACGCGTCCCAGAAAGAAAAAAACAATTAAGGCTCAAGGCGTCAGACTTCGACAAGCCACTAGAACAACTTCAATATACCGCGGTCTGGCTTTGATATTAAACGGGTGCATTGTGTCGTCCTGGGTCTGACTTTAAACTGCACCCACACATAGTACAGCGGTAGCACCTTACCCCAGAAAGGGCCCTCTGGCAAAGGAGACGCCCCTCCTGGCAGACCTGGGCCTCCTACTATGTGTGGCATTGTTTGTGATGCCTCAGTTTTGCCAACACACAAACTAAGAGAAGGGAACTCTGACTCCAAATCCACCTGCTGCCTTGGAGGTTCTGCCTCTGGTGCAGGCAAAGGCTAAGAGAAGGCGCTCTGAAAATAAACCACGTGATGCAGTGGCGCCCTCAAGGTACCAGCCTACAGTCTCCCAATGAAAGCCTGCATTACCAGGCGAGGCATCGGAAGACGCCAACGGTCTGCACTGGACGATGGCTTTTTGTCGATAGATAGATAAGTGCATTGTAAAGATTCAGGGATTGATAAAGGTAGAAGCTAAGGTAACCTTATAATCTAATAAACATCCAGCTGAATATTCAGTATTTATTTTAGAAACCATCTCCCTTAAAACTAGCACTGGTTTCAGTTATTGGAATAAACATGCATTCATCTCAGCATATAATAAGGATGATGGGGTTTTATTATTTACAAACATGGGCGAATGAGCGCAATCAAGTCTATTGCTATGCCATTCGAACCCAGTATTCAAGATGCACTGTGTGGCGAGGGGGGGGCGGGGTCCTTAATCAATCAATCAATCAATCATCGACTCCTCGGTTGTATTCTGTCTGTCATGCACGCACTTTGCTTTAAAAAGAAATACAATCTCATGCAACACACTAATCTCCAACTTGGAGATCGCTATGCAACTGAATTAAAGGGGCGGTGTCATGGTTACTTTAAGAAAACAGCATAAATAACACCAGTGTCTTCAAAGACGACAATCACTAACTTGTAGACTAAACTTTAGCTTCGCTGTGATGAGATTTCAGTCTTTGAAGACTGTTCGACCTATCACGACTTCAAAAAGTCATTGTTGCCATTTATTTCCTTCTGCTTCAAGCCAAGTGTAAACTCCTTTCGAGTTGCAAGGTGAAAGACTATTTAACACACACAGACTTTTATTTTGGAAATTCATCGGGTATTTACACAACGTCTGGGCAACTGAATCTGGGTAAAAACTGCGACAGCTCCTTTAATCCCATAATAATAATGATAATGAGTATCAACTTGTGGACCCCGAAAATCACGGTAATGACGGTGAGACCATCTAAACATCTACACCAGGAATCTCCAATCTTATCCGCAAAGGGCCGGTGTAGGGGCAGGTTTTTACTTCAACCAAGCAGTAGCCACACCGTCCATCTGCTTCAATCACTGATCTAAAGAAAAGACAAGACTAGATCGACCATTAGCATTTCAATGTTGACGCTGGGTGGCAGCCATCTTGGTGAGAGTTGAGAGTCATAGACTGTTGAAAATTACACTCAAAAAGCATGAAAAGTTATGAAAGTAGAAAAAAATTACATCCAAGATGGATATTTTTAGTGACAAATTTCAGCAGAATTTAATTTTATTCAATTCATTTCAAATGCAAGTGAAATTATTGGTAAAGTTATATGAATTTAAGGTATTCTATATGTAAACAGTCACATTTTTGGAGGGTTTTCAAGCCGTGTTGGCTTTCAGCTGCTACATTTTGAGATTTTAAGAAGATCTTAAACATCTTGAGGTCTCACCAAGATGGCTGCCACCCGGCAAACACTACTGCGCAGTCGAGTCTTTTTTTTATTGGAGGTCAGTGATTGAAACAGACGGAAGGTGTGGCTACTGCTTGGTTGAAGTGAAAACCTGCCCCTACACCGGCCCTTTGTGGACAAGATTACAGATCCCTGCTCTACACACTGAAAAACAAAAACAAAACAAAACAAAAAAACCCAGACAGAATGCCGGGTCTTTGGAGGCTCGATGATCGTGCATGCTAGACTTATTCCTCGGAGGCCTTTGGCTTTCTCAGCGGGACTTCTTCCTCCTGGAGTGGAGACGGTGTATTGACGGCGGGCTCCTCTGTGTTTTTCCACAGGATCTCGTGCAGCGTCGACGACATGTAATACGGCCGAGCCGCAGAACCGTCGTTGCGCTCCAGGTCCTCGCCTTGTTTACACGTGAGCGTGTGAATGCGGGATTGTGTGTGTGTGTGTGTGTGTAGAATTGCCATCCATGCATGTTGGGGTGTGTACAATGAGGAGTTATTTTATACAAGGAAAAAAGAAAGAACAATAAAGAAAATGAAGTAATGTCATGTTAGATGGAGTGTGATTAGAAAAAAAGTGAAGGGATGAGAGGGAGACAAACAAGGAAGAGAAAAAAGGGGCAACAGGAAAAGGTCAGAATATGCTAATAGACAGCAGAAGAGCATTAGTTAGTCTGATGGCACAACTCTACAGTGAAGTGCTACCAAATCCCTTTCCCTTAAAACCTGAGTGCAGACGCTCCTCAACTTACAAACATTCGGAGATACGAACAGAGTCGCCTGGAAATCAGATTTTGTATTTAGCGCCTTTTCCCTGTAGTACGTCTCTCCGTCGCTGCGATCGTAAACAAAACTTCCGCCCGGCATCACTCTGCTCCGCCCATTTCGTCGTGTGTTCAGAAGTCGTCAGTGAAGTCTTGTGTTTTATCGTTCCTTTGTTCGTACATCCCGAATCCAGTACGGTTGGTGAAAAGCCAAAGTGAAAGAAAAAGCGGCAAGCCGTCTCACTTGAAACGAAGGTGGCGATTATAAAGAAACTTGATGCCGGTGAGAAAACGGTGAATGTGGCACGTTACTGATACACATACCACCAAATTCACCTCACGAACCGCCATTTGGAATGTAACTCGTTCGCAAGTTAGAGAGCGTCTGTACTTTCCCATATCAAGTGCCATCACTACTGTTATCCATTAATTCATGCATATAAGCTGCTAGAAGAGAATAACAGCCACCCACCACCATGTTAAGCAAATACACCACAGGATTAAAACACGAAGAACAGGAAATAATGCTTCACAATCAGAACCGTGTATAATTCAGCCCATAAACTATTATTAATGGATGCACACTAACAGTACAGTACGGCGTATAGTATTGAATTATATCCAGTACTCACAGAAGCAAAGGAAGAGGGTGTCGACACACATGGCGTACACACTGAAGAAGCCATGGGCAATAAGGTAGGAGCCCAACACAATCGTCTGTGTAAACACACAAACACATGAAAAGTCTTCAATAGTGCGTTCGGTGTTATTTCTGAAAACTGGCATTATTTGATCTGAAGATTAAAAAAAATGCTCACCAGAGAAAAAAAAAAAAAAAAAAAAAAACACGACTTGGAGCTCAATCACAAATTAATTCCAACTGAAGCTGTGTACATAGAGAAGCGATGAACGGCAAGCGGCCATGTAAAGTCAGTATGTCAGTGAAATGAGTGACAAAAAGCGGAAATTCGGTGTTCACGTAGGGCAGGGCTCGGGAACCTTTTAGACAGCGAGTCAATAAACCCACATGTTTTAAAATGTAATTCCATGAGAGCCACATATATTCTTTTTAATACTGAATAAAACTAAATGGAAAAGGAAGACCAACTATTTTGGCGTATAATAAGACTCTGAATTTATTTTTTTAATAACATTGTTATAACAAAGTTATTCAATATTAAATAAAGTACTTTTTAGTATTAATGCACCTTCTGGTGCTGCATGGTTTTGCTGACGGCTCTACAGTCTGGTTGGTCCATGGGGAGGTTCGGCTCAGAGCCAGATGCAGTCATCAAAAGAGCCACATCTGTCTCGCGAGCCATAGGTTCCTGACCCCTGACGTAGGGTCTCGAACCCCATTAACCACGAAAAGTGAGGGACCCCTGTATATATTTACACAAGTTTAACTGCACCCAGTTCATGATGCACAATTATTAATAACCTCAATTTTTATACTTGCCACTTGATAATAATAATGACAAGGTATTTATTATGACTACAAGTTTACAGGAAAACTAAAACAGCATAAGCTAGTCATAATGCTAAGCTATTTATGAGTAAACCACATAGATACTGCTTGCCGATCTACACTTCAAGTAGGAACTCGCTAGATACTGTTCACCATTTCACTCGGAAGCATCTGGAGGAGAGAAATGAAATATGCGAGAAGGTTACCTAGGCAATAAGTGATTTGCCTGTGTGGTGAACTGATTTGATTATCGCTCAGTGCCGAGGAGAAACGCTTGTTCATCACTCCCTGTGTGCTTACAGAAAGGTCCTACACATTACAAACCCCATCCACTGCCTTTATTTCACAACTATTATTTTAACCTATTACAGATGCAGTTGATGGTAATTACATGTCTATTGTGTTGGAGTGGCTACAGAGAAATGGCTCTCTTTAGCATATATAACAAGTGTTATTCCCTCACCAGAATGGGCACCCAATAATAGTGCAAATTGGGCACAACGTCGACTCCTTTTGCTCGCCCAGAGAAGAAGAAGAATGAAATGATACCTGGAGGGTGAGGGTGGACATAATAGAACAGAGGAATAAATCAAAACAAGGTTTTATTAAGTAGCTGAAGTATTGATCAACTTTCATTTTGATCAAAACATTATTATTATTATTATTATTGTTATGGAAGGAAGCACCATCCACTTGCCTACAATTCCCACAATAAGGAGTTTTCCTAAAAACAACAAGAAGTCTGTGACCTTGTCCAAGACCGCCACCCTAAAAGAAAAAAAAAAAAGAAAAAAAAGAAGAAGAAGAAAAAAAAAAAAGAAAAACTGTGAGAATGAAGGTCAAAATAAACAGCATACCCAGTATGTTTTCATTTATTAATTTTGGCCCACATGACTCACCGTATGACATTTCTCATCAATAGGAAGAAGGCATCTCGAGCTGAAGTGCAGAAATTTTTACCGTAAATGGCCACCTGAGGGAGCACACAACTCTGTTTATACATCGTTCTGAGATCACGCCATCAATCCACATCCAATCGTCTTAACATTGCTTTAGAATAAACACAATAATCAGGAAATCTACAAGTCAAATAATTTAACAACCCAAGTATCTTTAACATTTACACTCATCCCACAGGTAAAATTACACAACCTACAAGCTCCAAGACTTCTAATGCTTCATCAAGCCCAATATCATTAATATATCAGTTTCGAATAAAAGAAGGACTTGTACTAGTTGGCTTCCATTTATTACATGCAAAGGCCAAAAGGAATTTAAATTGTATTCTCACCAATTTATTTATCTGTTGCCAAATATGTATGAAAAGAGACAATCACCATGAATATGTTTAAATACCCACATTACCCAAGTTAGCTAGCTAGCAGGCCAGAATTAAGATTATGTGCTTCACACTGAAAACTAATAATTTGTAATTTATAAGTTCCAAACAGGTTCCTTTTATTACCATGTTCGGTAAAAAGCCTGGCAACTTGGTCCGCATCTGTTTCTCAGAATATTTTACTTATTCCAGAGAAAACTGTGTCTAAAAAGTTACAAATACGGGAAGGGCAGGACCAACTGAAACTGCATGTGCACTCTGGATTTACAAAATCATAAACAATATGTAATCGATGGAACCAGAACAAGCCAAGGGAAGATACAGGGATCCCTCACATTTGGCGATTAATGGGGGGGGGTCGAGACCCTACACAAACACCAAATTCCCACGAAGTAGGATCGACCCCCCTGACTGACGTATACGTACATGTATATGTGTATATAATATCAATAAATACATATTCAATGCTATAAATGCTTATAATAACAAACCTTCAAAAACCATTCATAAGATGTACATAAAATATAAAATACATGTGTGTAATTGTACATAGATGTAAATAAAGTGTAAGAAATGTGTTTGTTAGCCGAGTCCCAAACCAGAGTCAGTAGTGATTTACGGCAGTTCCCCATTTAACAGTGAAAAAGTTAAGGGAAAGGCCGCAAGTTGACTAATGACTTCGGTTTTGGACGTGTCTCTGAAATATCGCAAGCGGATTGGTCGAGACAAATTTCCCAGCATTCCCAGAAGAGAAGGAGGAGGCTGGGATCCAAATCGGAGTCAGTTGCGACCCCTCGCAGTATTTTTCCCCATTTTTTTTTTTTTTTTTCGATGAATATTTAAGAAATTTACGATACACTGAAGCCACAGAACCTGAAGTGTGATAGAACGAGGGATGACTGTATTTTGCTTAGTCCAGTTGGAACACAACTGAAGTCGAACAAAAACGGCAGCTCGGAAAAGAAAAGGGGTCAGAAACACCTACCATGATATAAGCATTTCTGTTGATGAACTTGATGAATTTTTCCAGGCACCAGAAGCAGCACTTGAGGCAGCAGAGAAGGAACTTGGTACATTTATTATGTGCTCCTGTCGAGACATTCCAGATATACCCCATTACACAAACAGTTTATTCATTACATGATGCAAAAAAAACCTCATGTTTCCCGTTATAATGATTGAATTCGCTCTTAAGTAGATGTGAAAGATTTGCAGGTTATACAGGTGACTTTGGGATACCTTTTAGTTTGTGGTCCAGGTACTCCAGCAGAACCCTGATGACCTGGACGGTAGCCAAGATGAGAGAACCAAATGCAAGAGAACCTGTGTGATACCTATAGACAAGATCACACACACGGTTACAAATACGTCCAGGAGTCACTATCTGACATCCTGACTCCTGAAACGACACTATCCTCCGATTAACCCTGACTGATCTCTCACTTTTCGCAGTTAATTGGGGGGGGGGGGTCGAGAGACCCCCCCACTAAGACCGAATTTCCGCGAAGTCGGGTCATCCTCCCTGACTAACGCATGTGTCACATGCAGGAGTATGCACGTGTAACATGTATGTGTATATAATATCAATAAATACATATTCAACGGTATAAATGCTTATAATAACGATTAAACATCCAAAACAACGCACAAGATGTAAATAAAATATAAATAATATAGAATACATCCGTGTAATTGCACATAGATGTAAATAAAGTGCAAGAAATGCCTTTTCAGCCACACGAATGCTGTTATTTCAGTGCAGAGTCCCAAACCGGAGTCGATATTATTAATATTTCCCTATTTGACCATGAAAGAGTGAAGGGACAGGCCGCTAGTTCACTACCTCACGGCCTCAGAAATCTCGCAAGCTGATTGGTCGAGATGAATTTCCCACCGAGTCAGTAGCGACCCCTTGTGGCATTTTCATGAACTTTTTCCCCCCATGTTTGCTTACTTTCATTTCCTATGAATATTTTTTTTAAAATCCGCGATGTACTGAAGCGCGATATAGTGAGGGATCGCTGTACATAGAATAACGAAAATGAAATGCACATGATTCTCTGTAACTGAGTTTCGTGCCATTGCACTCAACATGATGAATGCGCAGGCACGAAACTTAGAGTTACAGACAATCATGTGCGTTTCATTTTAGTCATTCTATATCGTTATTCGTTTAAAGATGAAAGGAACATTTGCTACGGGTAATACGTTACTACGCTTGTCCTGCTTCTCTTTCAAATAACTGCTTAAAATGAACCAGTGACAAGAGACACTAATACTAAGTGACAGTTATTAAAAATAGCTCATAAGCATCACTGTACTGACTGCATGCAGCTCAGTTTAAAATAATCTCCCATTTGGATTGAGGGCTGATGAGACTGAAGGCCATTTGCATCACAGATGAAGCTATTAACATCTGATAAGACGACAAATACTTAAGAGGTGGATCAGCCGGAAAAAACCTTTTCCAAAGACTGATTCATGGTTAAGCTACACTCAAAGAGCAAGTGGACCCATAACACGGAAAATTCCTTACAGCACATTTGTTTTCTCTTTAAATTAGACTACCGGTGCCTCCCCTATAATACAGGACAGGAACGAGTAAGAATAAAAAAATGGAAATCTGAGGACAAGCTGGGCAGCAAGATAACACAAGGTATGTCCGGTAGTTGTTTAAATTTTTTTTTCTCCATTTATAGTCTTGGTGAAGGCCATGCTCACATTCAGTGCGTCTCGTACCTGAGCGCTCTGCCAAATGAGGCAAACAGTGGGCAGGAAGGAATATCACGAGACTTGTTCAACGCCCAATAGTAGGAAGCAAAGGCTCCCGCCAGAGTCATCTGACCCAAGGCTGTCACGAAGTTGGCACACCAGAAAAAGAGGAAGACGTTGTAGAACTGGAGCAGGATGAGGTACTTGTGGTAGGCGGACTCGCCACCGTAGAAAGCAAAAAGGCACTGAGAATCTGGGCAGTCGCTCTTTATTTGGGTAGAGGTGAAATTCTGAAACCAGCAAAACACAAAATAATTATTTCCATTTACTTGTACAGAGATCACATCGGTGCGCAATCAAACACAGAAACAAACATTCATTTTGCTTTCAGTTTCAGTTCTGTCGTGTTTATTTCCTGCTCAGATACCCGTCACGTTTCCTCAGAGTCGAAAACAGGAAAAACAAAACCTAAACAGCTAGCTTGTACTGCGTTCCTATTGGACGGCACAGTAGTGCAGTGGTTAGCAGGTCTGCCTCACAGCCAGAAGGTCCTGGGTTCGAGTTCCCATTAGGCTAACTGGCTGTTCCTAGGTGTGAGCAGGATGTATGAGTATTGCCCTATCATGGTCTGGTGAGCTGTTCATGGTGTACCCTGCCTTCACCCAGTGTCGGCCGAGATAGGCTTCAGCCTTCCAAGTGGTTTGGCGAATGAGTTAGTGAGTGCACGGTTATTATTAGAGCAATACATGAGTGAAGTCCACAGCTGACAGTAAGATCATGTCACATTAAACTGCACAAATACAAAACATAACCATACAAATTACATGCTTTATTTAATTTATTATACTATTCCTTTTAATCGTGAGCCATCTTCATGGATGTCGGTCTGCAGCTGTATTTTCACAATAGCTTCCTCAAAGTACAATACAGAAGGACTCAAACTACTGAATTGCATTCATGCATCAATGACGCATCTAAATGACAAATATATGCAGTTATTCTAAACCAGTGCTTCTCAAATAGTGGGGCATGCCCCCCAAGGAGAGCGCGGTGTGATGCCAGAGGGGGCGGGGCGAGTGTGACCCTGGGGAACATGCTTTTTTTTGCCATACCATACTAAAATTAAATGTAATTGCACCTCCACTACACTAGATGGCAGTGGCTATGGTATCGGGGATTTTCGCAGCGAGCAAACAATATGAAGTGCAGTAAATAAACAACATGGAAAAATTTCTAACAGGAATGAAGAGAAAGGCAGAGAGAGGATTTTATATTTCACTATCAAATGGTGCAATAAGGTGTCAAAAAATGTTTAAATAAAGATATACAGTCGAATCTCGCTCGTATGGACTAAAAAGGGTGATAGTGATGGGATTAGTGAAGTGTGTTAGAGTGAAGTGTTTTTTTTTTTTTTCGGGGGCGGGGCTATACTCCATACTGAATACTGTACAAGTAAAACCACCTCAAAGTTCTGTAAAAGCACAGTAGTACTGA
>JAQNCB010000005.1:8120121-8131220 GCA_030068295.1 Euristhmus nudiceps | reverse complement strand
GTTTAATTGTTATTATAAGCATTTATAGCGTTGAATATGTATTTATTGATATTATATACACATAAACATGTACGTATCCATCAGTCGGGGAGGGGTCAATTCTACTTCGTGGAAATTCGGTCTTCACTGCGAAAAGTGAGGGATCCCTGTACTTTGCTCTCCGTAGTTTTCATGGCAACACAGCTCAGCACTGGCCGATAATGTGCTATCTTAGAGTGGCGTCTGCTGCACGTAGCCCAGCCAACAGGACACATAACAAACTTTCTTCACTAGCAGGGCCGGAACAGCCAATCCAGATGGCAACATATCGCTGTGCATGCGCAGTAGTAGTAGTAGTAAGAGTGCAGCAGCACTTGTGTATACTTGACAAGAAGCAAGGTCTGACGTTGCCTGACCGACCCGCTGATGTCATACGTGACGGTTTTAAAGAGCTAGTAATGCAAGTTGACCACAGCTACCCTTTAAATGCTGCACATGTTGGAATTTGAGCTGAAGGATAAATTGTGATCAAGCAGCGCATAGAATAGAAAGAACAACAAAATACCTTGAACCATCACCAGAAAAACCGCAAATAACAGCCAGAGGAGATGCTGTATATTGTACTACTGTTACTTCTGCAGTGCTGTTTCACCCCTGCCGGACATCCAGATGTGCCCACATTGGAACGGAGTAACAAGTCAATTCAAGGCTTACTCTTCTGAATGGTTTCTTCCTTGTGCTCTCTGTTGACCTGTAAGACGCTCCGACCCCACAAATGACAAAGGCAGCGGGTCAGAAACAGGAGTCATGTGACTTTCGGAGGCAATACCAAGTTGCTTTGTAAATTGAAGACTCTTATGTGGAAAACTCTGCACATCAACGAGCCTTGTGGATTGGCAAGAGGTGAAGCGTTTATAGTGGAAAAGGAACTTAGAGGACATTTAGTGTTCAGAATAGAAATGAACCGTGTCACGTAACCCAAACATTTATTGATGTAACTGTTTTTTTTTTTTGTGTCTTGAATATTTTTTGCTCAAGTAGAAGATTTATTCATCAATATGAACCTCATTGATTTATAATCACAAGCTCCTACAGAGAAACTAGTACCTGATGTAACGCACAATTCTGTATCACGTAAACATACGACTTTGGTATTATAATAGAAATTACACAACTTCAGTGGCTTTTAATTCATAAAATGTACAACGCGAATAACTTATTAGTAATTTAAGGCGCATTGTGTGGTCTGTGCATATAGAAATACAAACACACAGTAAACATGACATGCCAGGAAGTCACCTCCATCGTGCACACGTTTTTGATAAATCGTATCTCGAGTCACAGTATTTGCTCTCGGTAAATTTAGAACTAGCAGTGGTTCGCACGATTACCTCACAGCAAGAAGGTTCTGGGTTCGATTCTCAGGCTCCTCTGTGTGGAGATCGCACGTTCTCTCTGTGCTTGCGTAGGTTTCCTTCGGGTACTCCGGTTTCCAACATTCCGACATTCCCAAAACATGCACAGCAGGCTAATTGGCTGCTCCAAATTGCCTCTAGGTGTGAGATGGCCTGGCCCGCTGGTGTACCCCGGTTTCACCCAGAGTCGGCTGAGATGGGCGCCGCCCTCCCTGCGACCTTAGAAAATGAATGAATGCAATTTGGAATTGGTTCTTTTCTCCCTAATTTAGTCGTATCCAATTCCCACCCATCAAGTATTGCCTTCTCTGTCACACGACCGCCACCAACCAGGGAGGAGTGAAAGCATACACATGCCCCTTCCGTGACATTCAATGCTAGTCACCCGCCTCTTTGCAAACTGCGGCGCAATGCGCATTTAGGGACGATTTAACACACTCGGAGGGAAAGCGCCATTCGCCCCCTCGTACAAATGAGCTCGCAGACGCCCTTACTCATAATCCAACCGCCCCCCCCAATTGGGGAAGGTGAAGGCCAAATCAGGTTTCATCCAACCCCCATACATCAAGGCAGCCAATCATATTTTGTCAATCTGTGACTCTAGTCACATAATACACTCCAAAGAGGACTATTCACCCTCTTCTACATACATAACCTTTCAGCGTGTCTCTGTTTCGTTTGTCACTGTGATTGAGAGCATAGACGGTATGCTGTCCCTTTTACCCGAAGAGAACAATTTAGTTTGCGTGGTTCATGGCCTCCGGTAGCGGTGCCATCATTGGGATTTATATTTCTGAGTTCAGGAGAAGTGAACACAAGTCAGCTTCTGAAATGCTTTTGTAATCACAAGAAAGCAGACACGCAGGAACAGTCATTCATTTATTTACCAAATCGTTTTATCCTATTAGGGTTGCAGGGAGGCTGGAGCCTATTTCGGCCTAATTCATCACAGGGCCAACACACACACACACACACCTTAGGAAAACTCGAAGCGAAAAGCTTAATGTGCATCTCTTTGGACTGTGGGAGGAAACCGGAGTACACCGTGGAAACCCAGGCAAGCACAGGGACACCACACGGAGTGGACACAGAAACTCCTTCACCAGGTCTTCGACTCGAATCCAGGATGTTCTTACCATGAGGCGGATATGCCCTCCAGCGGGCACCATTTTACAACCTAAACTAGCAGCAAAGCATTCACACGCTAATAAACACACACAAGAGGAGCACTTACCCTGACAGATCAGGAAACTATTAACAGCTACCTACCTTCTGCTTTTTATCAGGCCAGTAAAAGTTCGATGACATCACAACAACCATAAATAAAATATGTAATTCTGCACCAAAGGGGAGGTGGACGCTGCTGTGTAGTCTTTGAGAAGGAACGGCAATTCATTCACATCCAATGAGCCCGAGGTGTATAATTGTTGTAGTATACTGTATATTACATGGAAACATAAGCTTATAAAAAAAGCACTTTAATGACTCAAGGTTTATTTCTTACTTTTTAAAAAAATTTATGAGTTGTGTGTGCAAGCAGGTGGAGAGCTGTGTAAGAGTGGCGCCTTTAAGAGTTTTTAAATATATACTCTGCATAAACATTAAAGAAAGCAAACTAAAATTAGATTTTTAGTTTACATTTACATATTTTCACCATGAAACAGGAAGGTCTCTGCACTTCAGGCTGTCCGTAGATAAAGGGGTCCTTAACCGATTCATTCAGCGTTTAATACATACCCCACCAAACCAAAAATAAACCACACTCAGCAACATACACTCAAAAAAAAAAATAAAGTAAATAAAGAAAACTTTGGTTCATTTTTCCATTTTAAAATCGGATAACGATCCTCCATTTTGATTGAAGTGTTATCCCCTCAGAATATATATTTACATTAATCCAGATATAGTGGACCAATCAGATTACACCATTCCCATATGGTTATATAATAATCTAAAACTAGCAGACACGCACTGTTGGCCAATAGAATGTACTCAAGTACTGAAACACACAAAGGATCACCACCATTTTATATCTTGGTGTCTATGAGGTGCATTTTAATCCTAAGACTATCAGTGGACGTAGATGTTAAAGGTAAAAGGTCATACATTAAGATGCGACTGTGCGCATCCATAAAAAGAGACATTAAGCTCCGTCTGACGTCAAGACATTGACTTACAGATTAAGAGAGGGTAATTTAAGCTGTTTAATTACGCAATAACCTTTAAGAAGACCCAACACACATACGATTTAGCAGCACCGAGGTTCAGTTTTAACATGTTTAATTTAGCATTTTTACAATCTGAATGCTTCACTTTGTGTGCTTGCATTATGGGATGTAAATGTAACATAATTTTGGAGACACACAACAGAAGAAATGGTACTTCATTAAATATAAACACTAAATCATTAAAAAAAGCCATACAGGTCAACTGCTGATGATCAGAATGCTAAATGATCAGTTGGTAGTAACAGTGCATGCAGATGTAATCGCAGTCGTGCATCTGTATTTGGGAGAGGGGGGTGATATAAATATTTTATAGCCAGGAGCATTAATTAAAATGTCATTATTACGTTTTATTCTATCAAAGCTGTCGGCCCAGCTTAGTCTCTTAATCATTTAGGATTTAGACAGTGGACCCCAGCAGGGTGGACGTCAGTGGCACCGGGGTGTTTTACACAGGACATGGGTGTGCGGACCGATCCAGATCCTTCAGCGAATCTGTGAGAGCTTTCGGATGGGGCAGGCTTTTCTTTCCTATGATTTTTTTTCCTGAGTGCTTTTTAAGAGTCCAGGCGACACACAGGGCTGTCGTACACCATCTGCAGGTTTACTTTGTGCCCCACGAGCTCACGGATGTTGTTGATGCCGTACTTGATCATAGTGGGCCTGTGGTGAAAAAAAAAGCTATAATTTATGCACACAATCAAAATCTGGACAGATAACTCGATTTAATGGTTCATGAACAACCTCGGCCTGAAGCAGTTTCAAATTAGGGAAAACAGATGTGTGTGATGGTGGTGGTGGGGTGTCCTGCCAAACTGTGAGACACAGGCTGAGGTAAACACAGGTCACGGTTTGACTGGTGTCTGAAGTTCCGTCCCTGAACACAGTGGTTATCGCACCGTCTAAGTGAAACCCCCACAGCGCTCACTCAAATCCTTGACCAGCGACAATTCACTAGACGAGACACTGAAACCAATTTATCCTTCCAGGGTCAAGGGGGAGGGTCTGGGCGAAGGTGCACTGCATTCCCACCTCATAGTAGGTAGTAGGGCTGCCCAATGGTGTGTCAGTGACTATCAACCTGGAGATCGCAAGTTTGAATCCAGGTTGATGTCGCGGCCATCTTTAACCGGGAGTCCATGAGATCTAATTGGCCAAGCTACCACGGGAAGGGGGGGGGGGGGGCATCCGCTTCCCTGTCACTCACAGCAATCACCGGCGTCTGTGAGCTCATTTGTACAAAAGGGGCGGATAGTGCGTGCTTTCCTTCAGAGTATGCGAAGCTGCCTGCAAATGCACAGTAGTTCATAAAGAGGCGGGTAGAAGCAGTGCATGTCACGGAGTGGGCATGTGTATGCTTACGCCCCTCCCTTGTTGTAGGTTGACGGGTGGTGTGTAATTATAAGGATCATTAGGTCAAAAATATAAAAATATTAAAAATAACCCTTTGTTTCTGGTTACACTGCAGAATAATTTTGGGTAGGTAGGTCGGTAAAAGTTTTTTTACCGGTGCCCTTCTCTTTGAGCACCGCTAAAGTGCAACCCACGAACTTTCCCGCTTGAGAATCTTAAATAGACAGTGTACCTATTGACACTGAACAATAGTCTGGGTGACAAAAACACATAAAAAAAAACTTAGAAAAAAAGTGAGTCGGTCGGGTGACCGGAAACAAAGGGTTTTTTTTTTTTTTTGGCCTTATTCTGATTGTTGCCAAGTATGCGCCACTTCTGTAACTTTGCGTGCGTCGGTTTCCTCTGGGGACTCCAGTTCCTTCCACAAGTCCAAAGACATGTACATTGGGCTAATTGGATATTCTCACTAGATGAGAGTGGGAATATATGTCTATGCTAGCCATGCGAAGGTCTGGTGAGCTGTTTAGGGTATACCAAGCCTTCGCCCAGAGTCGGCTATGATAGGCTCCAGATTCCCAGCTCGGAAAAAGGTTGTGATCACGTGCATCATATTACAAAGCAACTCCTATCACATCTGTACTGCGCAGTGAGCACTCATGAGCCGATTACACTGGGGACACGTTCACGTCTGTAAGAGGGGAAAATATCTAACACACTATATTTATTGGTATCACACAGATATTGGGTATCGAGATCAGACCTGTGCTGTCTCTAGTAAAAACGAGTGCATGTTTGATCCTAATTCACTGGAAGTCATTATGGGATGTTTATAAGGTATTCATTGAGGTAATATAAGCACCAGTGATGGTAATCTGATTACTAGATGGGGTGGGTGTATGGTGTGGGACTCACCTTTCCAAAGACAAACCCCAAGCAATGACGGACACATCCTCCGGTAAACCCATAGGCAGCAGCATCTCGGGTCTGAAAACGCCAGAGTTCCCAACCTCGACCCATTTCTTCAGCCCTATTCACGACAGACACGATATTTATTCTATTTTGTGTATTTTCTGCACGATGTCACACAGAAAACCTTCCCCTCCTTCATTTAAAACCCCATGTGTATGCAGCAAGCAATTACAAAAGCATGTTCGCTGCATTGCGCTCAGACTGGATCAGTTCCGCACATTTTTTACATAAATCGAAGAGAGTGTCAAAGAAAAACGCATCCGCCATGCACTTTTAAATGGCCCCTGTAATCACTGAAGGCTTTGAAGCGTGAAATTGCCCTTGTATCTGAACCTGATTTAAAATGTTAACATTATATTTTCAGCAAGTAGCAATAATAATAATAATAATAATAATAATAATAATAGTAGTCAATCACATCTTTTTCCAATTTGCTGTGTTGCTACACAACGGAATACCACAATATCAAACACAGTCACAATTTGCTTGACTGGTCCGCTGGCTTACACTCTAAGCCATAACTATCAGAATACAGTCATTCCTCGCTATATCGCGCTTCAGGTTCTGCGGCTTCAGTGCATCGCGGATTTTTTTTTAAAAATATTCATCGAAAAATAAAAATAAGCAAAAATATGGAAAAAAAATGACACGAGGGGGTCGCTGCTGACTCGGATTCGGATCCCAGCCTCTTCTTCTTCTGCTGCTGCTCAGTCACTCACATCCTTACACTCGCCCATTTTTCCTGTGTTCAACACCTCAGCTTCAGTTGACAGGCTGCCTGATATACCCAATCAGACAACACCTGTTTTTCACTGTACTTATCATACACTGCACATCTGATGCATATATGTCGTTTGCTTCCTGGAATTCAGATCAAAACGCAAAATACGCAGCACATGTGTTTCAATTCTTTGAACTGGGTCGATTCAGGGCCGGGTTGGGCCTTCACTTCACCTGAAAAGTGATTAAGTACATACGGAACCAGACCGAGATATTCTCTACACTCTCTGAGCAGTATACAGTGGAACCTCGAGATACAAAATTAATCCGTTCCGGAGTGGCCTTCGTCTCATGATTTTTTCGTACAATGAATCGTGTTTTTTTTTCAATTCGTTCCAAGCTCTACAAAAACACCACATTAAATTTTATAATAAGGGTAAAACCAGAATGAAATCAGAGCCAAATACATTTGAATCATTCAATATACCGAACCTAACCGTTACTACCTGTACATGAAGTAGATAATAGAACATAATCAAAAAAAAAAAAAATAAAAAAAATAAAAAATAAATAAATAAATTAAAAAAAAAAAAAAAAAAAAAAAAAGGGAAAATGTGGAACCTTACCTTTCGAGTGAGGCGATATCCGAAAGTAAAAGTGGTGGTGAGGAGGAGGAGGAGGGCAAAGAAAATAATAAAAAAGGCAGAAAATAAACATTAAACTTATTTCCACTTAAAACACATTGCATTCTTCTTTTTGTTTACCTTTTTTTTTGGCAGTGTTTTACCGCCACCACCTGGACTGGAGAGGAAGCGCAGGATCATGTTACTGAGCATGATGGGAAATTGACTTCAGTTTCGTTCGCATGGTGAATAATTTTTCGTAAAAATAAAGCGAAAAAACTCTGCATATCATTTCGTAAAATGAATTTTTCGTATCTTGATTTATCGTAGCTTTCGTATCTCGAGGTTCCACTGTATTTCTGTCAGCACCAGTATTCGTTTTCGACAGAATAAACACCGTACATGTGAAAGTAGCGCTTACCTTCATGGTAGCTGAACACCTCCATGCTGGGCTCAGTGTAAGGGTTGTAAGCTGGCTTGAAGCGCAGCTTAGTGATTCCTGTTTGGTTTTTTTAAAGGGTTGAAGGGAAACGGAATGTTATTTCAAATACTGTGCTTAAGAAACAACTGAAACACCATGGAAAAATAAACCAATTTCTAGCAACCGCTTCTGATGTATGTCAGCCGGAGAGCCACTCGGCGATAATAGAACTAACCCAGTTTGGTGAAGAACTCATGCAACACCCCCATCAGATCCCCCAGAGTCAGGCCATAATCAGCCACCACGCCCTCGATCTGATGGAACTCTGCGAGGTGAGTGGCGTCCAGCGTCTCGTTGCGAAACACGCGGTCTATAGAGAAGTACTTCACCGGTGTGAATTTCTCCTGAATAACGGAAACACACACCATCTGAATGAGAGGCATAACACTGTAATTACACTTTATAAACATTAATATGACTTTATACTGAACATATCAGCACAAATATTTCTGAAGCACAGAGCACCATGAACGGTACATGCATGGTGCATCATGTCACATGCATCACACCAACTCCCATATACAGTCATCCCTCGCAATATCGCGCTTCATGTGCAGCTCCAGTGTATCGCGGATTTTTAAAAAATATTCATCGAAAAATAAAAAAATAAGAAAAAACAGGGGGAAAAGTTCAGGAAACTGTCACAAGGGGTCGCTACTGACTCGGAAGTCTCGAGTCAAATCTCGCAAGCTGATTGGTCGAGACGAATTTCCCGGCATTCGTGTGACAGAAGAAGAAAGGAAGTCAAGGAAAGTGAGTAGAGCCTAAATAAAATTACGTTAAAAGTCCTAAAAACACATTTATTGCACTTTATTTACATCTATGTACAATTACACGTATGTATTTTATATTATTTACATCTTGTGCATTGTTCTTGAATGTTTAATTGTTATAATAAGCATATTTATTGATAATATATACACATATACATGTACGAATATGCCAGTCAGGGAGGGGGTCGCACCTACTTCGCGGAAATTTGGTTTTAGCGTCGGGTCTCGGTCCCCATTAACTGCCAAAAGTGAGGGATCCCTGTATGGAAAATGACTTGAGTGCATATTTCATTTGATTCCTTACAAGGAAACACTAAGTTACAATTAAATATATTAACGAAGTGGATACTTAAAAGCACCTCGGTCTTAAAAAAAAAAAAAAACAACACTGAAAGAACGCTTTTCATTTTGCGACTGTTTGCCTTTACATTTACAGCATCCTGCAGACGCGCTCATCTCTTCACCCTAACACCACCTTTAGCGCACAACAGCGCCACCGCCATTACGTCTACACACAGCCGACGGCGCAGTACAGCGCTGGCTTAAACAACGAGCGCTACGACCCGCGGCGCAATACTGCTAGCATAATTATGCTAATTTTCTCACTCTGATTTCTCAGTAACCAATAACAGACCTCCTTTGAAAAATATGTCGTACCCTACTTAAGACATTATCCAATCATAGCAGTGGAAGATAGAACATTTTATTTTGTTGACTTTGATGACTCGCCTTTTATAGGGGCCTATTTTAGCGACCTTTTGTTTACAACTGGTAGATTTATTTATTTATTTATTTATTTATTAAAAAAAAAAAAAAAAAAAAAAAAAAAAAAAAAAAAAAAAAAAAAGCTTTTCTTTCTAAATCAGGATGAAAATAACTGCAACAGAATGAAGCACAAAAAGCATTTCTTCCCAAATTATGCTTCGTTCCGGAATTGCCAGCGGGTATCGTTGTCAAAATGAAAGGCTGAGGGTCTTGAAAGTCGATAATCACTGGGGGGGCAGCGCTCAGGGTTGCTGTGTGCACTGATGCACGGTATTCGGTTTAAAATACAGCCGAGCAGTCGAGGGTTAAGTGTCCGACAGTGGGCGTCAGATAAGTAATCCAGAGCCTTAATCACCGAGCTGCCGCTGCCTTTACTGTTGTGTAACATCAAGATAACTTGGTACTTATTAGCACTTAAGGCCGACTCCCACGCAAGCAATCCGGCCTGAAAGTATAAACAGATGTTGTTTTGGAGAGAACTGAATCAATTTGAACCGGAATTATCGTTTTTTTTTCAGAAACAGTCCGCTGAATTCCAGGAAACTGACCCATATTCAAAAGTTTTCCGAAGAGGCCGATAATTCCGAGTATAACGGCGGTATTTTCAGCCGAAACCAACATCGCACAATTTCGCGCCTAAATCACTTACACATGAGCCAGCTTTTAATCTAAACCTTCAGCGGCACGACTGTCGGAGTTACGCCATTACAGAAAATTCATCAACTCATTCTAACCAATCAGAATTCAGATCACAACAATACATTTTTTTAACACAACATATTTACTTTAGCTCCCAAACTAAACTGAGACTCCAACTATTGTATGCGTATGTATGTATATATGTATTTCAACCCTCGCGTCAATCCCATGAATATTCCGGAGAATTGATATAAATCTACCTGTGAGTGATGGGGATGAGAATTCGGGGGTTTACCTGCTGAGCGAGTTTATAGAGCATGCGGGCGCTCACTGCTGTCGTGTGCGTACGGAGGATGTTTTTCTGAGCTTCCTCGATCTTCCAGTCATACTTGTACCTGGCACGGAAGAAACATCAATCAGGAAACATTACGATCCACTGAACACTGTCCACCGCTAAACAGGAGCTGGATAAACGTCATGATATTTCATTCATTAAAAAGGTGGCCAAACCAAAAAAGGGGCTCTATATTTCAACTTCACACTCACCCCTGTGATCCATATCCTCCCTCAGAATGGACTTTCTTCACCCTCTCCAGGTAGTCTTCGGGAAACTTATGAGCGACCGCTGGATCTGAAAACACAAACATATTTATATATATACAAAATGTATAAAATGAAACACACATGATTCTCTGTGACTGAGTTTCACGCACACAGTAATTTTTGTCAAAATCTGTCTGACGAGCGTAGTGTGTGTGCATGAAACTCAGAGTCACAGAGAATCGTGTGTGTTTCATTTTAGTCATTCTATTTAGATATACAGTGGTACACAAGTGTATCGAGCATTGTTTTAGCAGCATTTTGCTACAATCTTGTACTATACACACACACACACACACACACACACACACACACACACACACACACACACACACAATCTCACTCATTGATTTGGGTCACAGTGAGGCTGAAGCCTATCTCAGCCAACACTACTTGAAGGCAGGGTACACCCTTGAACACCTTGGCAGACCACTGCAGGGGAACACGTGCACTCTCACTCACACACACACACACACACACACACACACACACACACACACACACACTCACACACACACCCGCTAGCAATACAGAACAGCCCACTAGACTCACGTGCC
>JAQNCB010000005.1:7846181-7860817 GCA_030068295.1 Euristhmus nudiceps | reverse complement strand
CAAAGAAAAAAAAACTTTTACCGACCTACCAACCCAAAATTATTCTGCAATGTTACCGGAAACAAAGGGTTTTTTTTTTCATCTTACCGATCCCAAGGTGGGGGGTTCAAGCCCCACTGTCAATGGGTTGCCACTGCTGTCCCCCCAGTGCAGCTAACTGGGTTATCAAATGCTGGCCATGTCCCTCACTTTCTGTGGTGAAAGGGATGTAAAGGAACCATTGCTGACTTTCATCAAGAACAGCTGCACAGCCGTCGGCGTGTTTCTGCCCTGCGATGGCTTGGCATCCCCCTCGCCAAGGGTCGGCTGACATGGGCACCAGCCTCCCCATGACCCTTAGAATTGAGCAGTTCAGAAAATGAATGAACGAATTAGCCTCATGTGCATGTCTTTGGACTGTAAGAGGAAACCAGAGTACCCTGAGGAAACCCACACAAGCTGAAAGAAAACATGCACACTCCACACAGAAACCCTCTCGGATGCAGGACCTGTGTACTGTGCGGTGGAAATACTAACGCCTACACCGCAATACCACCAAACGACATGAATTTAAATCTTCGAACCAACTGAAACTGAAAAGAAAAACAAATCAGAAATATCACAACGACAACATTGGACAGTTTAAAAAAATAACGTAATTCTAGTGTAATATTATTCATGCCAAACATGGGGGGAAATGGAGTAGAAAATAAAGAGTCTCAGAAGCCCTGTCCTGTAAGAATCCCACGTTAGGATCTGAATGCTCCCTCTACTTTCAGCCTGATATTGATTTGGATCATCCTTCTTATAAAGGGAGAGATCCGCGGCCAAAATAAATTCCTTTCATAAAATGTAGTCCAAACACTGCGACTGCATTACACTTACAAATACACCAAGAATTCATCCATCACTCGTGAAATGTCTACAAACTACCAACTTACACTGCTCTTTGTGCTGCCGAGTACTGAGTACTTCTCACCCCACTCAGCCACTTGGGCACAGTAAACAATAAACAAACACTCAAGTACTAAATGGTTTATTATTAATTTGTCTTCCCTTATTTTCTCCAAAATTTAATCGGATCCAATTCGCACCCATAAAGTATTGCCTTCCCTGTCACAAGACCGCCACTTGACCAGGCGAAAGCATGTACACGCCCCTCCATTACACACGATGCTAGCCACCCGCTTCTTTTCGAACTGCCGAACATGCGTATTTTGGTTAAACACGCTGGGTGGAAAGCGCTATCCGCCCCCTCGTACAGTGACAGGGAAGTGAGGATATGCTGTTCCTCCCTCCCGTGAGAGCTCAGCCAATTAGCTCCCACGGACTCCCGTCCACGGACAGCTGCGACATTAACCCGGATTCGAGCTTACGATCTCCCGGTTTAAATGGTTTATTTTTTATTGGTGCTCAAACCTTTACACTCACACGCGTCCGGTTACCATGGGGCCTTAAAGCTACTAACAGACCTCCACTCCAGCGCTGACCTTCTCTCAAGATTCCTGTTCCGAAAACCTGTGTGTAAAGACTTCTGTCCCCCCCCTCCACATCTGGACCTTGCGGCGCAGCGTTCGCGTTTCGAAAGCAATCGTCTCGCCCTTTGTCCTCCCCACGGACCAGCTGAACCAACAGGAAATCCAGTCTCACTACATTAATCCGTGGAGCCATTTCAATCATTTAAGAGCCCTCGGTTGGAAAAGAAAAACGTTTACAAACGACGTGCAATTATTATGGTGCCTCGTTCTCCCTCTGCAAGGCTCCGCTTTCCTGCATTCGCTGCTGTTTAAACAGAACGTGGAACTGTTTGGTCAAATGCACTTGTGAAATTTGGCAGCCAAGTCGGCTCAACACGGCTAATGGGTGTTTTTACTGCACATACTGTGTCAACACCAACATGGCCAAAATCACTTCCATACTTGAGCACTATTAGCAAAACCGTGATCTGATATTCCTTTAAATAAAGGCCAACTCAAACTGTGCTGGCGCTCTGCATGAGACACCAGACAGGCTAAACACACCCGTGACATCCTGGCGTGGTAGACTTGCGTCTGTATGTACCTCATTACATACGAAGTTAATAAGGACTGGTTATTTTATACACACAGCAGAACTACTCACGGGACTTACCACCCGAACCAGACATGTCAGTAAAACGCTCTAATCAGGAAACACATTTATAAATGAGTCCCAAGATATAAGAGCTGAGATTCGCAGCACAGCTTGGATCAATAAAACGCGTGTGCGCTATCTATATTTAGTATGCAGGAGCTTTTATTTCCACACTCAGTGAATAAGCTTCAGTGAAGATCACATGGCGATTTCTGCGCTCCGAGGCGCATCATAAACCGTGATACAAATGTGTAGGAAACAGTTTTATCACTTTAACGGTAATGTTCAGGATGAACGGAGTCCGGTGCTCACGACACCGGCGCTGTGATTATACTTCATCAAAACAAGAGTCAACAAAAGACCTGAATAAAAAGCATCGGTGCGATCCGGGACATCTTCACCGCCTGCAAGTCGCACGTTCTGCTTCCTGTCAGAACACCAAAATATACAATGCTGATGCTTAGTCAGGGTCGCACTGGCATCGCCCTCTCGTACTGGGATCAGACCACGGGAATTCTGCACGTTCTTTAAAAAATATTTCAGGCGCTGAGGCTTCACAGGGTCCGTGTAATGTGATAAATGCAAAAGAACGGTGATATGGTGTCAGAAATACGCCATGACACCCCAATGAAATGATCGCACTATCAGGACAGGATTAAGTCTAAAACACTGATGTACGGTAATCCCATCCCTTCATTTCCGATCCGGTATCCCGGATTGATCCTCAGGTTACAGAGGATCTTTTCCCCTCCATGCGTCTGTGTGTTATTCCCCCCCCCCCAAAAAAAAAAAAAAAAAAAAAAAAACAGGCTTGGTACAGAGCTCATAAGTGTGTGTGGTGCACTATAATAGATTACTGTCCCATCCTGGGAGTGTCCCTGCCTCACAGCAAGCGTTCCAGGGAAAGGCTTTGAATCAACCATGACCATGACATAAGCTCTGACTGAAAACGAATGAAAGGTTTGCTGGTGTTGGAGGTACTGGAAGCACCCCTGTCCTCTACGATATTTCATTTGGCTGCCTAGGAAAAGGTGGGGAGGTGGTGATGCTGGAGATATATCAGACACAGCCGGCTCTTTTTTTCTCGTCCTAGTCAAAACACCAGACTCTTAGGGGGACACAAGGAAACCAAACCAAACTTCTGCTTTTGTCCTATGCTATGAGAGACCGGTGTTTTGACTGGGAGTGAAAGAGATGATAGAAGAGCAACAAGATCTGATTTGGGACAAGAAGCAACAGATACACACACACACATATATATATATATATATATATATATATATGTATATACACACACACACACACACACACATACAATATGAAAGACTAGAATACAGACTGAAAACAGCTGCAACTGGCCTTCCACAGTACTCTTTATCAGTATCAGACCTATTTTAAACGTCCAATAATTTAAAGGTTTGGACTGTTATTTGGGAAGATTGTGAGAGAGCATCATGTAAGCGTGGTGTGTGATACCAACATGACAAGTTTATTAGGCAACAACAAGCCACATCACCTAAGCTGTGAACAGTTACATCTAAAGATGAAAAGGGGGGAAAATCCCTGTTCACCTTCCAGAATTAAGAACCATTTTCCTAATGTATCCAAGTTCACAAAATAAACATGTAACGCCAAGTTTGTTGGGCTTTTACACCCGAGGAGTCAAGTGGCTCATCAGGGCTGATGCTTCTCCCTGGTTTCAACAGCATGAAGCCACCAGGAGTTCAACAGCTCCTGGATGGGACACTGGTCCATCACCATCCCAGGTTCCCATCCCAGTGTTTTACTGGTACCTATTTATACTACTGGGTGGACACTCGTGATGAGTAAGACCTTACCCAGGAGTCTTAGAAGATTGTGTGTGGGATCTAACAGTGATTCGATCCCATGACCTCCTGATCATGAGCCCAGCACCCTAACCACTATGGCACCAGCCACACAGATTTAGCATGTAGTCGACTATTTAAACATAAATGCTCCACTCAATGTTAGCTAGCATGCTAACCAAACGAGCCAAAGTTTAACACACTACATTAGTACAGTACAGAGGAATATCACGGCAATTAAACGATAAAAATGTAAAACGAAATAGGATGGAAAATTTGCTTCTGTGGGAATGTTTACTACAACTGGTTTCTTAAACCTACCGCTATTAAGCTAGCATAAACGAGCTAATTTACTCTTGCACAGAACTTCAAGAGCAATACATATATATATTTTACACACTATAAAACTGTCCACATTTATACACTTTCAAGTAATACATAATGCATTTCATAATTAATAAAACGCCCCAGAAGTTGTTAGTTTGTTAGCATGCTAACCAGGTTAGCTTAGCTGGTTGTTCCCTCAGACAGCCTTACCGGTTAAACGTAGCTTCACGGGTCCGTTTCTCCTTCCTCCTTGATTAGACATCGCCTTCGTCTTTCCAGCTTGGACACAGAACGTGTGTTTTTTTTTTTTTCTTTAAGAGTAGTTAGTTTCCCCCCCCCCACGTCCTTACTGCTAGCCTACGCTAATGCTAGTCAGCTAGCCAGTTAATTGAGAATAATGGAGCCCCGACGCAGTGGCCCGGATGTGCGCAGATCTGCCATGTCCACAGCACCGAGCTCGCGCTCTCCTAACGAGAATTCCTCAACGTGTTTCCTCTCCAGTCCGCATTGTTTTATTTACAAACAAACTACTGCGTAAACAGAGAACGACAAAAAAAAAACCCCTTTTACTCTTCAGTCTGTAAATTCAAGCTCCTGTCGCGCGCTTTATGTTCCGCAGTGCAGAAGAGAAGCGTGTGGAAAGTTGCGCTGCTCCCTCATGGAGCTTGTCTTCATAGCTGGCAGATGGTCAGCTCTACCGTGACGTCACCAGGCCCCGCCTTCCTATTGCGTGTGTGCGTGCGCGCGCGCACGGTCTTACCCCAAAATTCTCCATACTCAACAATCCCAAGAATTTATAGCACGGTGCAAACACCAGTCCACTAATCCCCTAAAACGAGATCAGAACCCCGACACCAACAACCCCTAAGAAATCAGTACAGTACAACCTCCAGTGGTTTAACTTCCTTTATTTACAAAGTCATAAAAAGTAACAGTTCCATATGTACAGTTTTAGAGAACAGATCAGACTTGAGTGAAAAAAGACAGAACAGTAGTGCAGGAAGGAGGGAAAATACAAAAATACCCCAAACACATCTAGAAATTGAAAGTGCCTTGGTTTTCATTTATCTGGAACGCATAACCTTCCGCAGTGGCTTCAGGGGCCACACATTCATCTTCCTCCTCCTGCAAAAGAAACATTAATAGGGTCGGTCAAAAGTTTAGACATGCAGTGTTTGTGCCACCATTAAGAAACCTTCAACTTTCATGCATTAGTTTTTATTGCATAGCAGCAAGAAAGAAAGCCAATGTGTTTGACCAATTTTTTTTAAGCCACTTAATCTCACGCAGCAGTGTGTCATTGTCCTGTCCAGCTCTGACACACATGAGCCAATCAACTCCCACACTAACGCCACCATCATCCTACAAGACCTCGTTCTTCAGTGTAACTGAACTGCATTCTGAGATCTACATCTGCTGGCTAATAGTTCTAACTAACAGGATATTGAACATGGCTTGGAGCAGGTGAGGGTGTTGATTCAGTAAATAAATGATACCTTGAATGTTTTACGGTACTACATTAAGGGTTGACATCTACTGCTCGTGCGAGGTTAAAGTGACAAATTTCCTTCAAGATTCATTCATTTTCTAAGCCGCGCAATCCTAACTAGGGCCACGAGGAGACTGGAGCCCATCCCAGCCAACTCCGGGCGAGGTTCACCCTGGACAGCTCGCCAGGCCCTTCAGTTCAGATTAAAATATTTGTATCACTAACCGTCAGCATTAACAGCACAGTATACCTACCAGCATCGCCAGGAATTATTCAAATACTGCAGCATAATATCATCCAACACATTTCTCTATAAACATTCAGGGGGTATGAGGTCGGACTGGTCTTATAATAAAGACTTATGAAGGAGGATCATGAGAAGCCTCGACCCCCTTTAATGGACTCACCTCAGTGGAGAAATATTTCTCAATAATATTAAGCGACGCCTTGTACACCATTTCATTCTCATGCGTCTGCAGTGCTTCAATTCTATCCAAACCACCGCATTCTTCAATCATCAGACACAGCTTGTCAGTCTCCCCTATCTTCTCTCCGGCCTGGTAGTTAAAGAAAGAGTTAGTGCATGCACACACCTAAACAATTTATTAATAATAATAATAATACACAAAAAGATGACACACCAGGAAGATGTTCGTGAGTGCGTCCAAAATGACCAGGATAGTCTTGCTGTCCTTGGCAGACAGCAAGTTGAGCAGAGGCTCCAGGATATTGGCCTGAACAAGATACACAACTTGCTCTATAGTGCCCCCACTGGTGTAGTTGGTCACAGCCCAAACTGCCTCCTTCTGAGTCTTATAATCTCCCTGCAAACAGGATGGGACACATTCAACTTCCATTTATTTATTTAAAAAAAAAAAAAAAAAAAAAAAAAAAAAAAAAAAAAAAAAAAAAAAAAAAAAGCTTGACATTTTGCTTTAGAATTTTCTAAATCTTGCCATCATTATTCCGGTTCTAATTAGTTTTTAGTCAGAGAGACACACCCAACTTTAATTGTCTAGTTGAACTACTTAATTCTATTTGTGTAAGAGGTTAGTCCCCATCTCAGCCAAATCTGGGTGAAAGCAAGGTAAACTCACCCACCCCCAAAAAAAAAAAAAAAAAAAAAGCCAATAAGGGTTATGCTCATATCTTGGAGTGGTGTCTGAGCAAACCCCACACAAACACCCCTGCCAAACCTGGAACCTTCTTGCTGAGCCTACCACCCACTCATACCTCATCACAGCCTTCTACATACCCTCCTGAGGATGTCCACCAAAAATGGGACCAGGCCTGCATTGATGACCTCCTGGATCTGGCTGTCCTTGCCAGCTGTAATATTGGAGAGGGTCCAGGCGGTTTCCTTCTGAATATTGTTCTTGGGGTGCCGCAAGAGGTCTCCAAATATGGGGAGAGCCCCAGCATCCAGCACAGTCTGGGTCTGCTCATCAGTGCCAGTCACAATGTTACCAATGGAGCGCAGGGCTGGAGTCTGAGGAGACAAACCTGGGGTTAACCTTTGTAATTTCGACTGGTGAAACCGTGATTGAGAGACCTTCCAGATGTTATAGCATTATTTGATACAGAATGCACCAAGAATTAAACAGAACCATGCAACACAGCCAAATAAAAATCAGGGTATAGAAACCATTCATTCTTAGCATTACATAGGTCACTAATGTAATCTAAATAAGCTCATGGCATTGTTAAGTGACACAGCTGTTACTTCTGTCAGAGTCATTTTGTTGTAGAACATCAAACAATCACCAATCAGAACTGAGGATGCATTGATGCACCAAAACAGGTGTGTAGCCAAAGCAAATGGAAACCAACCCAACCCAACAGTTCACCTACCACAATCGAGAGCTCCCCAGAGCCGAGCAGCTGCACCAGCCGGGGAACCACGCCAGTCTGGATCACCACTTCGATCCGGTCATTAGGGCCGTCGGTCAGGTACGAGACAGCCCAGCACGTGTCTGCCAGCACCTCCTTATCAGTATGGCACAGCAGGTTGATGAGGGTGGGCAGGATCTGCCGGACAGCTTCGAGGGGAGGTGCAGGATTCTTGTTGCGACACAAGTTCGACAGAGTCCAGGTGATGTTTCTCAGGTAGCCAGACTGGAAAGATAAATGAGAATAAAAAAAAAAAAAAGTAACCTGCCATTACAGGAGCTTGAGCACCACCTAGTGGCAGGACCCCATGAAGAGTGGAATTTCAAACATTCAATATAATTAGGGCTCCAAGAAATACAATTATTTTGCCTAAAAGGTATAAAGTTAACAGTATTACACTCCTGCTGACGCTCCAAACAACAAAGATGCTTCAAAACAGCAAGACTGGTTTCTTTAACTTACAGCAAACACAGAAAGGTCAGGGACAGCAAGTAGACTCAGAAGTGGGCTGATGGCACCATGCTTGATGACCTTATCTCTATATGCAGAGCCGTCACCTTACAGGAAGGAAGAGGAGAAAAAAAAAAATTATAAAAATTTAAAAAAAAAATAAAAAAATTCAGTCATCCCTCAATATCGCACTTTCGGTTCAGCAGCTTCAGTGCATTGTGTATTTAAAAAAAAGTAATTGAAAAACTAAAAGAAAGGAAAAAGGGGAAGTTCAGGAAAATGCTGCGAGGGGTCACTACTGACTGATTCCAGCCTCTTGCGTTACACAAATGCTGGGAAATTTGTCTCAACCAATCAACTTGCGAGATTTCAGGGTCAAGTCCCAAACCAGAGACAGCATTAATTTTGTTCACTTTCCCTTAACTTTTTCACTATTAAAGAGGGAAAAGGTTAAGGGAAAGGCCAGAAGATCATTACTACCTCCGGTTTGGGACTCGGCTAAAAACACTTCTTCCACATACAATTACACGTAGGCATTTTATTATATTTACACCTTATGCATTGTTTTTGAATGTTTGCTATTATAAGCATTTAGTGTTGAATATGTATTTATTGATATTATATACACCAGTAAAGGGGGTGGGGGTGCCTCGATCCTACTTCACAGAAATTCAATGTTCACATAGGGTCTCAACACCCCCCCCCCAATTAACTGTGAAAAGTGAGGGCTCCCTGTAGTTCAGTCTAAATAAGTTTTATACCTCTGCAATTCTTCACTCACCAGCAATATTCCCCAGGGCCCAGACAGCCTGTTCACTAATATGAGCATGGGCCGATGTGATCAGACCAATGAAAGCTGGAATAGCTCCCCCTTCCACCACAGCTGTGGTCTGATCAGACGTCCCAGATGCAATGTTAGTCAGGGCCCAGGCCGCTTCAAACTGGATAGGTGGGGACTGAGACATGCCCAGGAAGGCTACAAACTTGGGGATGAGGCCTGCACTAATGATGCGATCAATGGGTGGATGCCTCTCCCTCGATAGCAGCTTCCTAAAAATATACCAAAGATTAACAACTAAAGTGCCAGACAGAACTTGAGAAAGTTATAAATAAATTAGGGCTGGCTCACCTTGCAGCTTGGGTTGCCTGAACTTGAGTTTCAAGGTTATTGCTGTTAACCCCATTTACAATCTCCTCTACCGTCCAGTGTGGAGCCTGACAAGAAACACAGGAAGTTGTTAGATAAAAACCCAAGTAACAGCATCATACTTGACAGGGTATATTCTGATAAAAATATTACCGGTACATCGTTTTAATACACACTTCTCTATTGGTCAGCTACAGTATCAGTCTAACTATCATTGAAAAGAATAACAGACCACGACAATGGAAGAGGTCACCAAGTACAAGCAGTATTTTCACCATGTAACAAGAACAATGCACACCAAGCCAGAAATTACTACAAAATAAACACCAAGAGGATCAGGACCCTGATGTGCAGCTGAGGGGTCTTGTACCACTCCGAAGAACTTTTTTTTTTTTTTTTCAATAATGATTGACTCACTGTACATCAGAGCCAAAAAATAATAAAATTGAGTTGGAAGTATTTGTGAACAGAGAGGGAAGGGAATTCAAAGTTATAGGAATTTTTTTAAAAAAAGGGAACCCATTTACTGCATTAACCAGCAAAGCTAGTTGCTACATGGAGAAAATGCAGGGCCAGTGCTGGGGTCATGACCAGGAGGTCATGGGTTCACATCTCTGCAAGACTGCCACCATGCTAGGACCCTGCACAAGGTCTGAACTACATATGTGCCCCTGTTCACCCAGCAGTATAAATGGGTACCAGTAAAAATACTGGTAAGGGAACCTGCGATGGACCAGCATCCCATCCAGGAGGAGTTGAGCTCCTCGTCGCTTCACGCTACAGAAACCGGGGATAAGCACCGGCAATGATGACCCACTGGGCTCGGGTGTAAAAGCCCACACACACACACACACACCTTACATGAAGAGAAAGGGTCGACAGCCTAGAAATTAAAGAAAACAAACCCTATTCCCTCCAAATATTGACCCAAGACAAACATGTTTTTGCCTAGGGAAATAATTAGAAAGGGATTTGTTTAGCAGGTTAAATATACAACAAGAAAAAATTGAAAACCAACTCATTTTATTCACAAGAGGCTTTTAAAACGTTAAAAAGATGCAACTCCTTACCACAACAATGCATTATAGAAGAATTCCAAATGACTTCCTTAAAAGACTTTTATTTTGGCAATTAAACACGTGGGACTTTTATTTACCTGGTTGTTCTGACTTTTCTCCTGAAGGGGTGAAGTGGCGTCCTCCGGCAGAGTGCTCACATTCCTCCTTTTCAAAATCTGCTCATCCTTCTTAGCTTTCCGAAGCTCAACATTAACTTCAATCCTCCTTCGCCTCAACTCCTACATTTTATTTAAAAAAAAAAAATACCGCCACTGAAAGGTCACACATCGCGTATCCGCAGCACAACAGTCACTTATTTTTTACACAAGTTCCGATACTTACAGAAACATCTTTCCCTTTATTTTTGAACTGATTCAGACGGGCGCTGTTCTCATTAGCAGCAGACATTTTCTATTTTACGTTTGTGAAGAAGATATAAACCTGGAATCAAACGGTTTAACTGAGCAAAACTAGTCCAGTCACGCCAACCGTAAAGAAATATACTACCAATACAATCACTTCCGGTTCGTTATGTATAAAGAAGAAGCCATGAAATTGTAGCTAAAAATATTAATTATGTAAAAATTTAACCGTTTAAATCCCCAACAACCCTTACCGTGTTCCTCCAAATGAAATGTGCGCAGAACAAGAGCAGTACAGACCTTTAAATTACCGGGATGGACAATCCGATTGGTCTGTTTAAGCAAAAGCAACTCACGATTGGACTTTTTTGAAAAATCACAGGTCACCAAGGGGCGTGGCCTGACTGAAAACTACGCTTGTTATCGCGAGATTTGTTGAGGTACGATTTTAAAAGGTCTTGTGATCTTTAGACTTGAACCACTAAACAGGCACATCACGTTACTCATTCCTTTTTATTAATCTAAATCATAATTTATTATGTAATGTAATTATATTAATTAATAAAATTTATTATTATTTTTGGGAACTTTCATTTATTTATTTATTTATTTATTTATTCTTTTAAATAGCTTGAGCGTGAAATGTTTTTAGGTGCTTTTATTTTAGAAATGTTTAAAAAACCTGATATGTAATTTCTCCCCATGTCCTATTCATACATTCATTTTCTAACCCGCTTAGTCCTAAGTAGGGTCGCGGGGAGGCTGGTGCCCATCTCAGCCAACTCTGGGCGAAGGCGGGATACACCCTGGACAGCACGCCAGGCCATTGCAAGGCCAACATGCACACAATCACTCACACCTAAGGGAGATTTGGAACAGCAGTTAGCCTACTGTGCATGTTTTTGGACTGTAGGAGGAAACCAGAGCACCCGGAGGAAACCCATGCAAGCACAGGGAGAACATGCACACGTGTGTGGGTGTGTTTGTGTGTGTGTGTGTGTGTGTGTGTCGGCCCATCAGTGGCCTGGCAAACTGTTCGCCAAGAGTTGGTCGAGATAGGAACCAGCCTCATTGCGACTGTTATTAGGATTAAGCATCTTAGAAAATGAATGGACAGCATTCATATATATTTTTTTAAATATGATTTTAGGGCGACACAGTGTTGTCGTGGTTACGCCAACCGCCTTACTGCAAGAAGGTCCTGGCTTTAACTCCCAGGCTTGGGTGTTCCTATGTGGAGTCTGAATGCTCTTCCAGTGCTTGCATGGGTTTCCTCCAGGTCCTCCAGTTTGTTCCCATAATCCAAAGACATGCACATTAAGCTAATTGGCTGTGATTGGCTGTGAGTGTCGATAGTTTCGTATGAGTGTGTGTTGCCCTATGATGATCTAGCAAGCTGCTCAAGGTGTACCCACCTCACCTTTAACCAGTGTTGGCTGAGATAGGCACCAGCCTCCCTGCAACAAATATGGAAACAGCTTAGAATTTGCATTTCTAAAACAAATACCGGCACAATCTAAAAATGCAAATTAGTCTCTAACTGGAAGAGAGTGCATACAGACTGTACCAAGTGGTAGGACTCGGTTAATTGCATGGAAACATGGCCCCGTTGAAAGTTTACAATTGAAACAATAGAAAGATTTCCAAGGAGTTTAAAGGATTATACGGTTTGGCAAATGAATGGATGAATGAATGTCAGGATTATACGAAGAGAAATATAGGACCAGAGGCGATACTTTCAGTACCAGGTGCACACTGAAATTTAGGACATGTTCCCTACTGCTTCTATAAAAAATAGGTTTGATGGTGAAGAAGTTGATTTCCAGAAAGATACTGTATGTTACAGCTGTTATTTGAGTATTTACTACAAAGTAAACAAGCTAGGGTGGCACGGTGGTGTAGTGGTTAGCACATCCGCCTCCCAGCAAGAAGGCCTGGGTTCGAAATAATTTCGCTTGTGGGATTAATACAGGATATGAAAAAAAGTGATAATTCAAGTAAGGTAGGTTTTCAGCCATCTTTTGAAGACACCCAGTGACGCAGCTGTTCAGATGGTGTTCATTTCGCCACCTTGGTACCAGAGCAGAGAAGATGCATGCTTATATACTGTAGATGCATGCTTTCCTTGTCCCTTGGACAGTGCTGGAGGAAGCAGAGAGACCGTGGTGCAGAGCTGGGTGTGATGACCGCTTTGAGGTCTGAGGGCAGAGCTCCATTTTGTGCTTTGTAGGCAAGCATGAGTGTTTTAAATCGAACATTAGCACATTATTTATTTATTCCGAGTTACCATCAAATATTTGTTATGAGGTGTTTCCAGTGAGGTCGTGCGGAGAAAACTAAATTTTGGATGAGCAGAAAGGAGGCTGTTTAAAAATTTTTTTACATGTTTGATGTCATTACATGACAGAGGAGAGTTGTTTGCACATCTGTACTGAATTTCATGCTTGTATCACCATTTGGACTGTTTTTGCAACAAGCTGCTGCAGTAAATGTAATTCACCGTGTATGGGATTCAGTTACATAAAGATTTTAAGCCAGCGAGAATATCTGGCAACCCAAAAAAGGGTTTTCAGACAATTGTTAAAATACAAGTTGAATATTCATGTGTTACAAACATAAAATCATACGATCATTGCATTCCCTGCATTGATCTGGCGAGCTGTTCAGGGTGTATCTTGCCTTCGCCCCGAAACGGCAGAGATGGGCACCAGCCTCCCTGCGACCCTAATTAGGATTAAGTGTTTCAGAAAATGAAAGAACGAATGAATGAGCTTTAGATCTACTGAAGAAACAGCACACAGTTCAGATATTTTTTTTCTTTAAAAAGTAGAGACGTTGATCAGTGTGGGAAAGAGAACTCTTTCCATTTATTTACGATTCATATACATCAATATTTCTTCAGCTGTATTACAAAAAAAGAAAGAAAAAGGAAGAAGACATACAAACAGAATGCCTCCCAACTGAGTCCTGCTTCTTAGCTGCTTCAGTCACTCGCTATGAAACGGCTAGAAACCTGCATCTGAATAAAGCTGGCGCTTGCGGGTATCCGGAATTCTAATCCGCCACAAAACCCAACTGCTCTTCAAACAGTCAGTTGTGTCTAGGATCCACCTAATTCCTGCACATCACATGAAAACATGTCATTGGCTATTGTCGTGATTGGTACATGGAGACCTGGACCCTGGATTATGCAAACATGATTTTATTTAAAAAAAACAAAAAAAAAACCACAAAAGTTCCATCCAAAAGTCATTGCTTTGAGGTAACAAACGTTACAAAATGCTTCATGTAATCGCTCCGCTGCCTGTTCGCTCCACAGTCAGAGAGCAGGGCATGTCAAAGAGACACTGCAGACATGTGCATTGCTGGTCGACTGGGGAAGAACCGTCAGTTTGGGTCGAGACAGAAAGAAAATGAAGAAAAGTCTAGGGCATCCTTGACCTAGACGACGCCTGGTTCCCTTGGATCGACTGTTCAGAGTGCCCCTCCCCCTTCCCTCCACCCCCCCATTAGAGACGTGCGTTAGCACCATGTGTGGTGGTATTCTATGAAGCTGAAGACTGTAGTTTGTTGTTATGAGACCTATAGAATACAAAAGAGAGCAAACTGAGGTGAAGCTGTTTCATGGTTTTTTTTTTATTGAACAATGGACATGACACAAAGAAATAAACAACACAAGACAAACTAAACGAAATGAGACGGGGAGCAAAAAAAAAAAGGACACCATGCTTGGTGGGTGGGCGGTGATTATGAGATGAGTGGGCGTGGTAGCCATGTCGGCGGAATTCTGAAAGAAACGCCTTTCTGTCGCGTTGTGGCGTTTCCGGAACAGAATTTTGTAGCTAAACATGATGCGGGGTCACTGGGAAGCAGAGTGAAATGTTCTGCTTAGGTCTGTATAGTAACACTACACAGGAGATTCACTTCTTCAGTTCTTTATCACCATTTTATTACAAAATCCTTCACAAAAGGATTCAAAGCCAGAATACCCCCCCC
>JAQNCB010000005.1:7795037-7805586 GCA_030068295.1 Euristhmus nudiceps | reverse complement strand
TATATATATACACACACACACACACACACACATACATACACACACGTATATATTACTGTAAAGTTGCCATGTGACAAGGTCCCATGTTAAAGGGGCGAATAGAAATCAGAGTTTTTGCTATTGATTCTACGCATGCTTCTTTGTTTACACCTGTGTAATGCTCATACTTTTTGGTGCCTACACAGATGCGTCGCTCACCTGTGAATACCCAGAGCTCCAATCATCCCCAAAACAGTGACTACACACCTAACTTTCTGCATGTGATGTGCCATGGGATTTCTCTCTCCAAAATATTCACTTGGCTGAAAAGCGGTACAGCAAACAAAGCCTATTCAGTGCAGGTGTTTGGACCGCCTCGGTATACATGAGAAAATGACATATCCTCACATATGCAGAATTACAGGATGCTTGCACTATAAAAATAGCGCAGGGTATGATTTGCTGCAAATAAACAAAGTCACAACGAATTCTGAATTCATTTTCATTACGCACTGAAAAGATAATGACCAGCGCTATAACAGGGTGGGAGATTTTTATGGGTAAGTCCTTTCGACTGTCTGATAGGAGAAAAGCAATTATATAGTGATTTGAGTTTTGCAAAAACTGTAGAGAAATAAAACTGAACTGAACCGAATTTGATCTGAAGTTATGAGTGTATCTGCACTGTTAGCTGTAGTTTTAAAGAAGAAGAAGGGGAAAAAAAAAGAAAAAAAAAACGTTGGGGGTATAGACACAGAAAGCAATGAGCGACAAGCGAATCGCACTACGGCGCAAGCAAATTGTTACCTAGGTAACCTTCTTGCATTTATGCCCACAACCGTAAATTTTTCCAAATGAAACCGCAAATGTTATCTAACTAGTTCTTGACAGGAAGTGGAACACCACAAGCTGTATCTAGCTAGTCCACGCATAAAAATATTATATCATCATCAACTTACATTATCATAATAAACATCTTATCATCATCATGGAACAAGTACATTTAATGGCATTTGGTGGATAATGGCTTACATTTAATGGCATTTGGTGGACACCCTTATCCAGACCGACTTACATATTTATACAGCTGAGCATCTGAGGGTTTAAGCACCTTGTTCAAGGGTGCAACAGTAGCAGGTCGTTGGTACTGGGAACTGAACCCCTGACCTTCGGATCAGTGACCCAGAGTCTTAACCGGTGGGCCACCATGAACGCACACATGAGAGCACCACATTTACGATTTCCATCCTCGTAAAATTTCCAGGTGTGCTCTGAAAGCAGAACATTCATTTCCAGCAATAATTAACTGCTCTTTCATGCTGATGTATACGGAACAATAAAACTCGCATTCATCGGTTTACTACCGATGACGCTTTGGGGACTCGACGTTTGGCGGCGGCGGCATGTCATTCAACAGTACCTCTAAGCTCTGATTGGTTATCGCTTGAATCTCTTTGCCTTACACTTCATACCACTTGGTAAAATTTCGCCCGTCATGGCTCATTTCTTCGGCTTTTGACTCATTTCTTCTGGTCGCTTCTCACTCATTGTTTGCGAGCATGCGTACTAAGGAGCTACGTAGTCAAAAAGCATTTATGTATTGCAAAAAAGTCTAAAATGAAAAGCAACAAAAACGGCGAACATAATCGGCTAGAAAACAACTGCGCTTCAAGAATAACCACAGAGCACATCAGGCTTTGATCTCCTTGTCGCTTACCGTTGGCGACGGTGAGGTAGGCCTTGTTGCTGCCACGGGCCTTGTTGGTGAGTTCCTCCGTGATGTCCATGTGGGCGTGGATCTCCTCTCTCAGCTCCTCCAGCATCACACAGAGGTCATTCTCCCAGAATTCCTTATCCAGGACCTCGATCAGCTCCCCAAGCTGGACTTTAGTGCTGTAGTACCAGATCCTCTTCCCGCCCTCCTTCTCCTCCTCCTCATCACCATCTTCCTCACTGATACACAAATACAGAATTTCACTTAATCCATGCAGGTTCGGTTCGATCAGGATGATGTACGTTAAGAGAAACTGTGGCTGGTTTAAAATTTTAAATGCTTCCAATACGCCACTGGATTCCACACCGCACTCCTTCAGGATAAAGACGAGATTTTTTTTCCCTCTTATATCCAACAAAAGAGGAGAAAAAGCACATGGATAATAGCTTTGCATGAATAGAAGCAGACTTTCAAAGTAAAAATAAACGACACGAAATGACAATCGCTGCCTCCTTCCATTATAAGGCTTTTAAATTTATAATAACAGCACCATTAAAGCAGCAGCACAATTAGAATGCCTGCAAACATCTTACACAACTTCAGAGGAAATTTACTGGACTTTTTTTATTCACTTTAAAAAAAAAAAAAGGATAAACACACTGTGTGAACAATAATTTCACTTTTGATGAGATTAGATACAAGTCACAGGTTCTTGAGCGCGTGTGCGCGCGCGCGTGTGTATTGGGGGGGGGGATTGGGGGGGTGACGACGACGCACATATCCTAAACAATACACAGCAGTAGATTACAAGTCCGGCTGCTGCCGATTGGAAGTCTAGACAAAAAACAAAAGCTAGCATGGCACTATTAAGCAATGAGCATCTTTTCTTCCGTTCAAAACAATATGGCTGGACGAGAATCCCTTTTTTATGCTGATCCAAACAATTTCAACAATATTTATGCAATATGGTACTATAACAGGGTGCTGGTTGATTAATATTACTAATACAGTGGAACCTCGAGATATGCTTCAGATATTCTCCTCGAGATATGAAAGCTTCAGTGCACGAAAAGTTCATTTTACGCAATGATATGCAAAGGTTTTTCGCTTCATTTTCCGAAAAACTATTCAGTACATGAAACAAACAGGAACACAATTTCCCATCATGCTCAGTACCATGATCCTGCTCTTCCTCTCCGGTCCAGGTGGTTGCGGTAATACTCCGCCAAGAAAAAGGAAAAGAAGCAGCCAATGTGTCTTAAGTATAAATAAGTTTAATGTTTCCTGCCATTTCTTTTCTGCCATTTGCCTTCCTCCTCCTCGCCACTTTCACTTTTGGACATCGCCTCACTCGAAAGGTACGGTTCCACATTTTCCTATTTTTCTTTTTTTTGTGCATTATGTTCCATTATCTACTTCACTCACAGGTAGTAACGGTTAGGTTCGGTATATTGAATGATTCAAATGTATTTGGCTCTTTCATTCTGGTTTTACCCTTATTATAAAATTTAATGTGGTGTTTTTGTAGAGCGTGGGACAAATTAGGCAATTTACATGTAAACCGCAATTCATTATACGCAAAAAATCATGATACGAAAGCCACTCCAGAACGGATTAATTTCGTATCTCGGGGTACCACTGTACGAATGAATTCACCCAGACGTGAGACACATGGCTCACTGACGGCAAATACTCCGGTACCTGATGCTTCTCCTTCCACATTAAAACGCCTCTCATTGGTCAGACGAAACAAAAACACATTAAAGCAGCCGAGTCACGTCTACTACACAAGCTTGGTACATTAAAAAACTTTGTCCAGTCAAAAAAAAAAAAATCAAGCAGAGATGAATTTGTCAACAGCCTTTTCCACTGATGCTAAGAAGGTATAAATTCATATTAAATTATGTAAAAATCCTGTTTATAAATGTGGGGTTGTAATCAAAGTGAGGGCCTACAAACGCATCATGTCCGCAGCAGAAGGAAAACGCTGTAGTAGTAGCTGCACGCTGTTCGCGCCAGCCAATCATGCACAAGCTACACAACAGCCAATCAACATCAAGTCACGGACGTGGTATAGACACGGGGCAGCCGTCGACGTCATGCTTCATACCTATGGGGCTTCACGAAAAACATGTTGTGCTCCTTCTGGAGCGCCATCGCAAATCAGCTCTAAGCGCTAATGACTCCGAAGGCAGGCGAGAAACAGCTGGCTGAGGTTCCCCGGTTATCTTGGCGAAGCCTAGAAGCAGCACTGCACGTGTTCTTTAATCGAGAAGGCAAAGCCAGGACTCACTAAATCACTAGATAAGAGTTCAACCAAGTTCTAGCTGAGATCTGTGTGAACCATCGGGCTGAACATCTCCGAACGTTGATTTCCCCAAGAGCTAGCATTTGCTGAAAATCTCTGACTGTAGATTTGAGATAACCCAGCATTTATCTTACTCGTCACAGTTATTCATGCTCACTAGCGCTATTTCGCCCAAGAGGAGTCTGCATACGCTGACTGACAACCTAAAAGCTTCGATTCGGATAATAAGAGATGTAAAACTCACACAATAATCCTGCGATTGAGGAACCAGTACTTCCGCTGGTGCCGGTCGTAGCCGATGGGTTCCTGCCGCAGGTACGGACGGCTCCTCTGAGCCTCTGTGACGCAGTCGCTGACACCGGGCACACGATGCGCGACACATATCTCGCACTGCCACTCGTCCTCGGGTACGGCCTCCAGAGGCGGCCGCACGCACTCCAGATGGTAGACGGCGGAGCACGTCTCACAGCAGAGCAGGTCGCCGAGACGGTGGCAGGCGCGGCAGTGGTCGTCGTACTGCACGGCTCCTTCGCTCATCAACTCTTCCCGGGCCATGTTAGTGGTGAGAAAGCGGTCCACAAGGAACTGCAGCACCTTCACCTTGCTTTCCAGCGGCCCGTACGGATACTCTTCAGCCTCCAGGTGCTCGAGCGCCGAGCCGCCGTACTCGGGCTCGCTCTCGCAGTACGCCCGCACCACCTCGGGCCACGTCATGCCGTCCACAAAGTACAGAGTAGAGTTGACGCTGTCCTTAAGGTCAGCCGGCCCAAAGGTGGTGTTGGAGGAGTCCTCTTCACGCAGGATGGCCTTCAGCAAGGCGATGTGTGTCTCGGCCAGTAGCGCGCACTGCTCCTGGCCCGCCAGTGCTGCACAGAAGTCCTCAAAGCGGAAGGGCGAGAGGCGCAACACTGTGCTGAAAGTGCGCAGCACCTCGTACACGGCCGAAACGTTCAGAAGCTGCTCAGGGGGGATGAGTAGATCCTCAGAGTACTTAGGCAGCTCCAGGGGAGGGATCTCTTTTTGCTCCAGAACGGGAGAGGGTGGCCGACGGGCTCGCCGTCTCCTCCGGCCTAGTGACGAATAAAAACAAACATGGTTAGAGACAATCCTTCAGATTTTGCAGCACGTTACCACTATAAGCACCTTACTGCCCCTTATCATTAAAGTTCTACCTCCTACCCGGTGAATACCAAGCATGTTTTAACAGATCACACATCTTCTGCACATGTGTATAGATGAATATACTTACAAGTCTGCAAATGTGGAATATGTAAGATATATATAGGATATGTGTGTGTTTATATGTGAACATGCATGTATATATACACAAGTGTATGCAGGCATATATAGCATGCATGTACATGTATAGTCTAGTGTGGGGCCTGTGGCGTAATGGTTAGAGTGCTGGGCTCATGATCAGGAGGTTGTGGGTTCGAATCTTGGTGAGACCGAGGTCTGAACCACAAGTGTCCAAATCCACCTGCTACCTTGTAGGTTATGCCTCTGGATGCCTCTAGGTTATGCCTCTAAGAGAAGGCTGAAAATAAACCACTTGATGCGGAGTGGCAGTCGCCAAAGGCTCGGCATTGGAAGACGCCAACAGTCCGCACTGGGCTTTGGCAATATCAAACACCCTGACACACCACACAGTCCCTGATTTATTTTGTGTACTTTCTTTTATAAATACTGCTAAACAGATTTTCTTTGTTCATGATAATAAAGATTTCTAATCTTAATCTTATGCCAGGATTGGATCTTATTTATATTAAGCACTTCGATTCGCAGCCAAACGCTCAATAAACACCAATATTCCTTCAAAAGCAAAAAATACTTGACGGAAAAAAAGAAAAATCAGTTTTTGAGTGCTTTTATTTTGATTATGATTATTATTATTAAACCTGTTGTGTTATAAAAGTGTTTTACGAAGCTGTCAAATACGTTTTTGAAGTCTGATGCATTTTATACCTGCATATTCTTTATTCATGAAATCAGCACTACGAAACCAGTGAACACATGGAATCCTATGCGTTTAAATATGTGAACAATACTTATTTTATTCATGATAACCATTCCCAATATCACAGATCCTGACCAGGATGCTCAGGAAACTACAGAAAGTGATCCAAGCACAACATCTGAGTGAGGGAAGAAAATACACCAAACAATATATAAACAGTTTAAAAGACAAATCTCGACGCCTTTCCTGAGCTCCATCAGCAACGTTGATGATGTCAGGAGGATATTGGCAATCCTTCAATATGAAACTCCCTCCGTGTGAGGTGAAGCGCTACTGGCGCTCGATTTCAAAACAATCCAACACATGGGATCCTGTCATTAGCCTCACTAGCTTGTTAGCTACTTAGCTAATGAAAGAGCGAGCCAAGGGGGTAGCTATGTGGACGCCTGTTAGCTCCAAGGCTTACAAACAAGACGAAAAACATGCCTTTCTGACTAAAAGATAAAGTCAGTGAATAAAATTTTTAAAATAACGTCATGTTTTAAACACCAAAACAAATATAGCTCGCGCACCGGTCGGCTAAAAACAACAAGGATTTTGAATATTCACAAAATGTTTACTAATTTCTACCCAAACATTAATGTGGTGTAAATTCGGAGTTCAAAAGATGACAAAATTCGTAAACTTTACAAAACTTCAATAATAAGCTGCTTACATGTCGAGTTAAGAATATAAAATAGTTTTTTTTTTTTAGTAACTCAAGTTGTTTGTTAGCAACCATGCTAACGTCAAGCTGAAAGACTGAATGAAACATGCTAAGTTCACTCGGCTAACCAGCAAGCTAGCATCTTTAGCATTACTATATATTCCGCCTTCGTGACGTGCTGACTGGAATGTAAATAAACACGACTGTAGTTAGTCACCAACTAGGTTACCTGCTTGTTTGTATTTAAACCACAACTTTAAACATAAATCCGTATTCAACTCCGAGAGCTAGCTGTGCTAAAGAGCTGTGCTAAAAGTTAGGCCTGTGTTTACTTAGCATAGATACAGCTACTCCATTTTGAGCGATCCAGTCAGTCAGCACTTAGGTGAGACTTGGGAAAATTCATCCAAGTTAATCAAGGGTTTCGTGAGGATTTTTGCAGGAGCAGGTGGAGGACATGCGTGAGTCGGATGGTTAGCTCGGGAGCTACAGTGATACCTGGAGTGCTGCCGTGGCTGCTCTCCGTGCAGTAGCTGGCATCATCCTCCTCCTCCTCGGGCAGCTCTTCGGGATAGTCCGACTCGTTGTCGATGACCTCATCTTCTTCCTCCGTGAGAGGCTCTTCTTCCATGTAGTCATCCTCCTCCGAGGCTAAACTCACCGCATCCTCGTCTTCCTCGCTCTCGTGGTCGTCGTACACCACGGCGTTCGCGGCGCTCCGTCTCCCCCTGCCTCTTCCAACTCCTCTGCCCCTGCCTCTACCCCGCGACGTCGCGGATCCCGCTTTCCTCTTCCCCCGCGACGAAGGAGGGTTCGCCCGCTTGGGTGTCACGAAATCTTCGTCGCTGCCCCCTCTCCCCTTCGCTTTTAATCCTTTCCGTGGTCTGAGACCGCGCACCGGCCCTGGAGAAGGCTCCTGCATCAGCAGGGTTTTGGGCGGCCTGCCTCTTCTCCCCCTCATTACACATAGAAAAACCTATTCTTTCCTTTTCCCGTCCTCGCGCGCACCACAAGTGCAGAAAACTCCGATTTTCCGGCACCGACACAAAGCTGAGCTCGCGGGGAAACAGATGCGGCAGTCCAACAAAGCCACGGGCTCGGTTACCGCGAGAAAGCTCAAAGCGAATGGCCGGCGTCCCGCTTCGGGTCGCTCGCAGTCGCCATGTTGCTTCCTCTCTCTCTCTCCGTGTACTCCAAACACAGCGGGCCGCAAGCCCGGGTCACGTGGCCCGACGCTCCACACTACTGTTTGAATCCTGTACACATTCACTGCTAGTTTCATCCCTTTTTCCTCTGATTTTGCTGCAGAGAAACTTCACTGTTCAGTTCCCCAACCTTCAGTCAGGCACATATAGACATTTATGAGTGTCCATCCTCTATTAAATCAGTGTAATGTTTATCTTTTTCTTGAGATGTTATTCCTGTTACTCATGTCCAGGGAGGATGGAGCCTATCTCAGCCAACACATCGAAGGCAGGGTACACCTCAGACCATCACACGTACACATAAACAATTTGCATTCACATTCACACCTAGGGGCTATTTGGAACGGCCGATCAGCCTAATGCGCCCTTTTGGACTGAAGGAGAAACTGGAGGAAACCCGTGCTAGCATGTGCCCTCACAGAGGCCAGGACTCGAACCCAGGACCTTCTTGCTGTGAGGCAAGACTGCCACCCTCAAGAGATGCTGTGATTTGCATAACAAGCAAGCAAACATTCCCCGAAGAAAAGTGATTGACCTCCTATTTAGAGGCACCCTGTGACATTTTTTCGATGTGGTCATGTGAGGTTATGTGATAGTAAGACAAGTCACCAGGGAAACCGTGCCATTGCAGTATTACAGTAGTTCTTTCTTTTTGTTTTCTCTTGTAACTGCTGCTTGTGACCTCACAGTATCTCCCTATCTTGTTTATTGCATCAAGTCCTCTCTCTGCCAAACCGCTTAATCGATTCTACAAGGGTCGAGGGAGGCTTGTATCTATCTCAGCCAGCACTGGGCGAAGACAGGGACACTCTGAACAGCATGGAAGGGCAACACAGACAACCATTCATGCTCACATTAGGGGCAATCTGGAGAAGCCAATTAGTCCACTGTGCATGTTTTTGGACTGTTGGAGGAAACTGGAGTACCCAGAGGAAACCCACACAAGCACGGGGAGAACATGCAAACTGCACACAGAAACAGCCAGGCTGGGAATCGAACCCAGAGCCTTCTTGCTGTGAGGCGGACGTGCTAACTGCTACGCCTCCGTGCCGTCCACTTCTGGTATGTGGGCGGAGAAAAAAGAAAGATGGACTTTGCATGGCTTCATTGTGCTTCAACTTTCAATGTTCATAGTGGAGAAATAAACTTTATATTTAGGCAGGTGGTGTAGTGGTTAGAGTGCTCAGGAGGTTGTGGGTTCGAATCTCTGTGAGACCCCTACTGTGCTCAGACATTAAAACCATAACTTGTATTTTACCTTTGCTGTTTTTTTCCCACCATAAATTGTACTTGAACAGTTAATGAAATCTCCCGTTGTCACTCGCTCTCACTCAGTCCGCTTAATCTGGAGCCTATCTCAGCCGACAATGGGCGAAGGCAGGGTATCCCATGTCGCAGAGCCAACACATCGACAAATATTCACACACCTAGGGGCAATTTGGAACAGCCAATCAGCTTCAAGTGCATGTCTTTCAACAGTAGGAGGAAACCCATGCAAGCATGGGAAGAACACACAAACTCCACCCTGAAACACTCTCATCAGGCCCAGGACTCAAACCCAGGATGCTGTTGCTGTAGGGCGGATGTGATAACCACTGCGTCATCGCGCCGCCACGTAATCGGTAGCTGTATGTGCTTGTTGTTTATTTCCTGCAGGCAGTGTCTATTGGTTCACATGTAATTCATACCTTGCGACGGGCTGGAGAGGTACTGCCTTTTTATTTGACCAGTTCCGACATTTCCATAGAGGCCTGAAGCTTGTAATAAATACACCATACAGAATACGCTTTTTGTGCTAATCAGAGAGTGTGTGTGTGTGTGTGTGTGGTGGTTGTGGTGGTGGGAAATCAAACGTTTTCTGTGAGGCACATGTGCTTTATAATGTTGATTTTACTCTTTGATTACCATTTCATGCTGAATAATTGCAGGCAGGAAGCAGGACATGTTTGTCACGAAACAGTGGGGAGGGGGAAGCGTCACCTTCTCTTCCTCCATCTTCATGGCTGAAGTGCCATTTTGCAAGGTATCTAAACCCCGACTGCTCTTCAGGTTCCGCAATGTGGCAGCGTACAGCTCCGCGTGTGTGTATGTGTGCTCACTTTGGATGGGTTAAATGCAAAGGCAAATTTCTCTTGCATGATTAATACAGTATACAGTTGTCCCTCGCTATATCGTGCTTCAGGTTCTGCGGCTTCAGTGCATCACGGATTTTTTTTTTCATATTCATCGAAAAATAAAAAAGAAAAAGAAAAAAGTTCAGGAAAATGCCGCAAGGGGTCGCTACTGACTTGGATTCGCTTCTCGGCTTGACTCTGACTCCAAGTTTGAGTGCTGCTTCTCATCCCAGCCTCTGCTAATGCTGGGAAATTCGTCTCGACCAATTAGCTTGCAAGATTACAAAGCCGTGTCCCAAACTGAGTCCCAAACCAGAGTCGGTAGTGACCTTTCTGCCTTTCCCTTAACTTTTTCACTATTAAATAGGGAAAGGCAGCAAGCGCACTACCGACTCTGGTTTGGGACTCGATTTGGGACGCGGCCTCTGAAATCTCTCAAGCTGATTGGTCGAGATGAATTTCCCAGCATTCGTTGACAGAAGAAAAGGCGGAAGTAAGTAGACCCTAAATAAAATTACGTTAAAAGTTCTAAAAACACATTTCTTACACTTTATTTACATCTATGT
>JAQNCB010000005.1:7481540-7491748 GCA_030068295.1 Euristhmus nudiceps | reverse complement strand
CCCTGCAGCCATACCGCCGAGGCCACACCGCCCTGCAACCACACTGCCCTGCGGCCACACCGCCCTGCAACCACACTGCCCTGCGACCACACCGCCCTGCGACCACACCGCCCTGCAACCATACCGCCCTGCGGCCACACTGCCCTGCAACCATACCGCCCTGCAACCATACCGCCCTGCAACCATACCGCCCTGCGGCCACACCGCCCTGCAACCACACCGCCCTGCAACCACACCGCCCTGCAACCATACCGCCCTGCAACCACACCGCCCTGCAACCACACCACGCTGTGGCCATACTGCCCTGCAGCCATACCGCCCACATTCTACTTTCATTTTTCATCTATAGTACCTGAAGCATTTTCTGGAATGACTCATAGAATACGTTAAACACATTTGTCTTCCTGTCTCTGTCTTTCCATCCCTCTCTCTCTCTCTCTCTCTCTCTCTCTCTCTCTGATTATCCAGTTTACATCAGTCTAATCTACCAAGAAGCAGGTGCAATGATGCATGGTAGTTCAGAGTGCTATCTTCCTCTCAGCCCTGTAGTTGGCAGGAAAAGGACTGGGCTAGCACTCCCTCAAAACCTCCTTTATCATTGAAAGAAAATCACTCTTGGACCTGTGAAATCACTGGACTAAATAATGGTAAGTGAACGACTGGCATCAAATTGTCCATGCCACCTCAGGATTATGTAGGCAGTCTCTTAGCCAGCTTTTCATGCAGGACATGCATCCTGATTAGATCCTGTGCCTTAATCCCACAGATCCACCTCAACATGAACGCTTGTTGCACAGGTGTCTTGTAAGTTCAGTTTTGTCTCGAGGCCAACTCTCACTTGCTTACAACATTCTGCTCCTGATACGTTTGTAGTAGATGCAAATATGTTTACAGGCCAGGATGGTAGTTGCTCATGGAATTTACCCCAACCAGTTCTTATATGAGGAACAATTAGAGTTTTACAGTCACCACCAGCTGAGAGAGTCACCTAAGTATCAAAATGAATCCTCCAATTCAAGTGTGGTTTCATTCACCTCATATGGTTGAGATGTCCTCCAACTATCGGGCAGGTTAATCCTGAACATCTACTGCAATAACATTATTAGGGTTACACAGTAAATGATCTGGAGTCTGTCTGGCTTTGATGCCAGAGTGTCTCTTATGAACCCAGTGGGCACAGCTTTGCTACAGACGACACAAAACCTGGTTGAGCCCACTTTCAGAATCAGAAATATCTACCATATGACCTATTCTTTTTATTTCTACAAATTTCCTTCTACCTTTTAAGCAACATGCCAGAAAGTGCATTTCTAAAGATGCTCTTGCATTATGTGCAGTATTCTCAGAATATGTTTTCGAACCCCTGTGATCCTGACCAGGATATACCATCCATCTACCTATTTTCCTCCACTTGTCCAAACACAGACACAACAAGAGGAGACTGGGTTTAGGAGGGAAACCCTGGCACCCCTTTCTAGCTCCTACTGGGGGGTTCAAAGCTGTTCCCAGGCCAAACAGGACATATAATTCCTCCAGCAAAGTCCTCATCCCAGTTGGATGTACCAAGTAACACCTCTCAAGGGAGTCACCCAGGAGGCACTCTAATCAGATGCCTGAACCACCTCATCTAACCCCTTCTGAAGCAGACTGCACACCTTGAGTTTCAGATGTCCAGGCTCCTCAACCTATTTCTAAAGGTACACCCAAACACCCTTTAAAGGGAACCAATTTTAGCCAATTGTATCTGCAATCTAATTTTTTCAGTCACTATTAGGATAACCCTAGTAATGAAAATGTTTTTAAATGCATATGGTAATTTATTCGAATTCCTATAATAGTATAAGTATTGATCTGAATGTAACTGTGCATGTATAAAAGAGATGAAAACTTAATGAATGAGAGTATCATTATGCCAGTGAGTATTTGCAGTGATTTAAAAAAATGACCCATGAATAATAAGTTTGAGTAGATGGATGCACTGTACACCCAAATAAGAGCTTCTCCAGTGTAAATTTTAGTACATGTAGAACGCACAAGCTGGAAAAATCATTAAGTAATATGCACAAGTCAGGTTCCAAACTATCCACTATGACTAAGAATTTCCAAATCAGAAAATAGTCTCGACCACACCCACACAACTTCAAAAAGCCCTTCACACATTGCAGACATTCAGCTGTGTGTTCCCTCGTCTCTTTCAGGAACATGTACTCGAGTTTTGCCCTGGGTCAGCGCCCAGTCCAGTGTGTGTCCAGTGGTCAGACGGCAGTCCGGCGCTCGCCTTTCTCTTAGTCTGTGGTAGGTGATGTGAGTCTGTCATTGATGGAAGTTTATTTCGCAAAGCCGCAGAGGCGTACCTCACTCTACCCTGACGACAGCTGAACCATGGACACCGGGCCATGGACTCGAAAAATAAACAGGCAGTCAGACGGGCCCATGTGTCACTCAGAAAGGAGGGGAGCACCAAGAGCGGGAACACCCAGCTTTCTAAACACAGACCTTTCTGCAGTGAAGGGGGTGTGCGGGTTGTAAATACACACTTGAGAATACTTTTCAATCTATTTTCTCTCACTAGGTGGAGATTCAGAAATGTTCGACCCAATTTGTGCTGCATTTACACTCACCAATGACTAGCTTAAGGTACAGACTGAGAATAACGGTACTTTCATATGAATATATATATATATATATATATGATAACCACAGCAGTGTTCAATTCTCAAATCTGATTGACCAGATGATGATGTTTCCATGACAACAGCTCTGGTAGTAATTCACTTGTATATTTGTGCTTGTTATAAAGACCTTACAAACGGTCTGTTTTATAACAAGCACAAAATATACTATCTATCTATCTATCTATCTATCTATCTATCTATCTATCTATCTATCTATCTATCTATCTATCTATCTATCTATCCATCTATCTATCTATCTATCTATCTATCCATCCATCCATCCATCTATGGGTGTACGCATCCCAGATGGAAAATTACTGGCACCGCCTTTCTAAATATTAGTACACAGTGTTCAAAACAAACTCCTCATTTTTGTGAAGTAGCTTCATCACTCACTTTTATCTCTTTATAAAATTTTAAATAAATCACATTTAATTTAAAATGTAGTTATTTAAAGAGAAAACCAGAAATTTATTTTCTCCAAAAACACATATGCCACAAATATTGGCACCCTCGAGTATAATAGTCAGCACAAAGTAACCTCCGAAATCACTATGAGGTTTACTCTAGGTTTACCTGGAATCACGGGACAGTGTCTGATTGAATAAAATAACAAAAAAAAAAAATCATCATCATCCGTTTGCTCCAGGGTCGGGTCGCGGGGGCAGCAGCCTAAGCAGTGAGGTCCAGACGTCCCTCTCCCCGCCCACTTCCTCCAGCTCTTCCCGGGAGACAACGAAGCGTTCCCAGCCCAGCCGAAAGACATAGTCCCTCCAGCGTGTTCTAGGTCGACCCCGGTGTCTCTTCCCAGTCGGGCATGCCCAAAACACCACACCAGGGAGGCGTTCGGAGGGCTTTCTGACCAAATGGTCGAGTCACCTCAACTGGCTCCTCTCAACACGGAGGAGCAGCGGTTCTACTCCGAGCTCCTCCCGGATGGCTGAGCTTCTTACCCGATCTCTAAGGGAGAGCCCCGCCCCACCACCCTGCCCAATATCTCCAATATCTCAACTCAATGGATATGTATACCACTGCTCTATCTGAAAAGACGTCTGATACATTTCTGCCGTTATTTGTTGCACAGAGAATGTGGAGTCATTTCCCTTCTTCTCTTCCCTTTTGGCTCGAAACAGGATGAAAGAAAGCAATTCCCTTCTGTTTTAAATTGAACAGATGCAGCTGGAGATAGAGAAGTCTGGCACTGCCGTGTTAGCCAGTGAAATAGTAGCAGAACATCACAAAGCTTATTGTGTTTTATCTTCTATTTATATCAAGTCTTTGTGATGAAAAATACTAGGAAAGTGTGACAGCAATGAGAAATATTACTTTTTTTCCCGACATATTGTTTAGCCTTTTTATACACGCTGACATATAAATCTGTCCATTAAATGTTGATCCAATATACGGTATAATGCTAACATGCTACGTTGTTCATCTGGACCATTGGGAATATGTGAATGTTGGTGTAGTGGAGATACTACATAGAAAACAATATATCTTTATTATCATCTTTTTTTTTTAAATACTGTCTAACTTACTTTTTTATAATGAGGTCACTGCAGTGTGAGACTTTATTTACTGAGACCTTAATTTTGACCTTAAGTTTTTCTTTAAGCTTGTACTTCTGACTTTAACTTGCCGACGTTTGAAGAGGAAATCTTTTCGAAATTGAAAAAAGTCCAAGTGTGACTTTTTACCCACCACACTTTCACATATTCCATCACTCTATTTCTCTCTGCTTATAAGCAGTATTGAAGTTGTGATGTAAGCATCAGATAGCTTCATGGATTGGATCTAATACAAAAATCCAAAAGAACCTGGGTGTAAAATGTAAATAAAAACAGAACACAATGATTTGTAGATCTCATAAACCCGTATTTTATTCGTAGTGGACCACAGGAAGCACACCCAGTCTCTAAAGTGATTATGGAAAATAAAAACAATAAAACGCTAATTTTATGTTGGATTTTTTAAAAGTTCTATTGTGAATAATGGTTGGAATGTCTGCCTTGCAGCAAGAAGGTCTTGGGTTCGGGTTCAAGCTTGGCAAGAGCTGTTCAATGTTCTGCTTGCATGGGTTTGCTCCAAAGACATCTACAATAGATTGCTGATTGGCTCTTTTAAATTGTGAATATTTGTGTGTGGGCTGGCCCTACAATGATCTGGTCAGGGTGTACCCTGCTTACAGCAAATATCAGATGAGATAGGCTTCAGCCTTACCATGACCCTAGTAGGCTTAAGTAGTCTGGGAAATACATTAATGAAAGAATACTGTCAGTAAAAGATGGGGTTATGAGATTTGCTGATCATTCTACTACTACTTTTCCAACCAACTAACTTCATGTCGTCTCTCGTTTACGGAAAGATCCATGGGCGAAAAGATGGGACAAAGATGGAGATGGGTTGATGGCGGTAAAGAGTGGAGACAAAAAGTGTGGCGGAGTCTACAGCAATAGAAAGAGACAGGAAACAATAGGGGTGCTGGTCCATAAGACCATGAGCCCAGACCCTCAGGCATGAAGATGGATCAGGCAAGTCGATGTTCCCCAAGTTTTGTGGTGTTCACTTTGAAAGTGAAAGATTACTAAATGGATTGAGTTAAAGGTAGCAGTATTAGACTTACTCTTCCTTCCTGTAGTGATGAAGCAGAAGCTCAGCTTGTAGACAAAGCTCTTTGTTTTTTGGGTGAATCTATGACCCAATCTTCACTTACCGTCATTGGCTGTGGGCTATGATGAATACAGGCAGCAGAAATAAGATGCTGCCATAGGGTTCCCGAGCTTACGTTGTGTGACTGATAGGGTGAGAAGCTCAACAATGCGGGAGAGTTTTGGGAGTTTAGCCTCTGAAAGAAGCAGAGCCAGTGGAGATGATGAGGATGCCCCAGGAGGAGCTCGATTCTGCCTGCTGCCTCTGCATCCAGCACCAAAAACTCTGAATATATTTATTTTTTTGGTTTTGTGAAAAAGTACTTGTGGGTTGTACATGTCTTGTTTAGCAAGCTTCTTTGGCCTGTATACAAAACATGTCAAGTCGCCAATGGTTTCTGTTCCCTGGAAGAAAGAACTGTAGATCATTAGGAAGAAGTTATCTCTAGGTGGGACTATCTGTAGGTGAGTGTACATGAGTAAATGTTATTGGGTCATTCAGTGTGAAAGCATCAGGTTTTGCAAAATCTTTTTTTTTTTTTGCAAGTACCTACATATGTCTAATGAACAGATGCAAAATATTTATGCTGAATTCCAAGTTATATATTAATGCAGGTATCCAAAATTCCATTGTTTCAATGAATTTTGAGGTTTTTCTCATTTTTAAAAGGCATTTTCTCCGATAAAAGTGCACATATAAAGCTCAAATTTTGAGTAGATATTATTTGTGCACCTCAAATACAGAAACAAATTTCCAAAATGGGATACTGAACTAAATTGTACTTCTGTGGCATTACCAAAATGACAGTTTGTTCATTGTCCCAGAAAATTACAAAATTTCAAAGAGCTGCCCTAAAGACTGGTTGCGATAGATAATCTTCATATTGTCAAATTCACATATGTGGGGTACTGGCTTTCTGTGTGTGAAAAATTGTGGTTTTAACTTGAAGTGTTTTTGAGTTATTGTCTCCTGAAAATTAGGCATTATGGTAAAATATCGGAAATTGGCCTCATATCTTTTTATGATTTCACCATGTGGCCAAGTACTCAGCCACTTCAATTTTTTTGTGTGGAAAGAACATTGATATACCAACTTTGTATCAAAAATTTTTTATCTAAGTCAAATGCCTTCACAGTGAAAAAAAATTACAAAATAAGGTACCCAAACGCGTCGCAAACCAATTTTGAGCTTACTTTCCATTTTGAGAATTTCAGCACTAACTCATGTCTGAATGCAAACATGAAACGCAAATGTGGTATTAATGGTTGCCAACCAAAAATGCGATCATGGACAAACTGTCATTTTTGCTGGTCTTTTACATCCAATCATTAAAAAGAGAAATTTAGACAATTGTTCTCCTAGGATGTAGCTTATAATCACCTGCAATTAATGCCAAAAAATATATTTTCTTTAAATTTTCTTACATGGGCTTCTGCAAATTCCTCGTACAGTCCAAGGTCATGCACAGTAGGCTAATTGGCTGCAATTGGTCCTGCAATTGACTGGCGAGTTGTTCAGGGTGTTTGCAAAGTGTTCTCTGAGATAAGCTCTAGCCTTGTAGTATTAAGCGGTTTATCCAATGAGCAAGTGAGATAAGAGTAATAAAAGAGAAATTTACAAAAAATTAAAAGTGTTTTCCTTTTATATACCTTATGATGTCCGTTGATAATTAAAAAGAAAAAGAAAAAAATGTGCTGCATCCGCCCCAAAATAAGTATTTTTAAACGAGCAATTAGAGACAAAAATGTGACCAAAATCAGTCCATGAAAAACTTATTCAATGGTTTCATCTGTATCTGAGAGTCCAGTGTACAACCTCAAACAAAAAAAACACGAGTAGTTTAGACCAGCAATCTTTAAAAAAAAACATAAAATAAAACTTGCTGCTGCATTTGCGGAAACAACATGAGTTTGCATTATGAACTGGCGAAGGTGCACCCTGCCTTCACCCTGAGCTGTCTAAGATAGCCTCCAGCCTCTCCACAACCCTAATAGGATTAAGTTGTATTAGTCTACATCTTTTTTTATTATTATAAGCTGCTCTGATTCCCCTTTAGGTAACAGACTCATAGAAACACCCAAATCTAATAATGGTGTATATTCTCTCTGATGCAATGCTGCATAACATATTACAAAAACATCTCAGAGAAACTTTGCTGAAATACATAGAATACCAAAGGTTTTAACACAGTGCTGTTTAAAATATTCCGGACCCTGGATGCGCTTGTGCGCATTCGTCCAGTGTCCCCATCAAGGATCATATCAGATCATGGTACAGGAGCCTGTGATATACACTGTTTTTTTTTAATTATTATTATTTCTCTTGGCGGCGCGGTGGTGTAGCAGTTAGCACGTCCACCTCACAGCAAGAAGGTCTGGGTTCGATTCCCAGCCTGGGTGTTTCTGTGTGGAGTTTGCATGTTCTCCCCGTGCTTGTGTGGGTTTCCTCTGGGTACTCTGGTTTCCTCCGACAGTCCAAAAACATGCACAGTAGGCTAATTCTCCTTTAGGTGTGAGTGTGAGTGTGAATGGTTGTATGAGTGTTGGCCCTACGATAGCCTAGCGAGTTGTCCAGGGTGTACCCCACCCTCTTCCAGAGCCGGCTGAGATGGGCGCCAGCCTCCCCGCGACCCTAATTAGAATTAAGCGGTTCAGAAAATGAATGAATGAAGAAACAATGGCTTCAAACACATGATTGGATGTCTCTACGTTTAAATGTTCTCTGGAGAGACAGGCATGACATACAGGATACACTAAGGCAGAATTAGGGTTGTTTTAAGTTTCTAGGGGGCGCCATGTTGGTGGAGTGGGAAGCATGTCCGCCTCACAACAAGCAAGTCTGGGGTTCAGGTCCTGGGTGTGTCCGTGTGCGTGTTCTGCCTTTGCTTGTGTAGCTGTAGGCATTCCGGTTTCAGATAAGCACACTGGCCGCTCCAAATTGCCCTTGTGTGGAAATTTTTGTGTATGCTGGCCATGGGTTGCACTGGTGAGCTTCGCCCAGAGGTGACTGAGATAGGCTCCTGCCTTCCTAGTAGGCTAAAGCTGTAGGAACGAAAGAATGAGTTCCCAAGATGATGGTCGAGTCGAATCTCCGATGTGATCCGATGCGCCCGGAGAACACTTCAGCGTATCGGTGATAAGGCGCAACGCCGAGCCAAGGTGTTTGGAATTTCAATGTCCACTTGACGTGGACACTTCATATTAGTCATAGCGGGATTTGTGCACTTCAGCCACCCACCAGTGAGCCTACCTACCCTTGTACTTAAAGCACTTACACCCCCACACAGCCCACCACAGAGGCACTTCAGACCGCAGTCCAAAGCAGAAGTACTCATGAAGGTTGAAAGTGGGGTGTAAGGAGCTGTTGGCTAGGCGGTGAAGTGTGGTCAAAAATATTCCGTGTGAAAACACACACTGAAGCTGGCGGTCCGTGATATAGGTAAGGGAGAAGCGAGCGGGAGGGCGCAAGAAACGGAGCGGGATGCGGAAATTAAAACAAAAGGGTACGGCTGTATAACGTGACACGCTGTTTACACCGCCCTTGATGAGAGATGAAGTCGTTGATCGGGGCGCATGAAGCATGAGGCATTCCACACTGCCGCTGGAGGGGGATTCGGTTCCGAACCGCACTCCCTGCGTGGGATTTTGCCGACGACCGCGTACGCCGTGCTTGCGGGAATGGGCTCTCTTGCACGCCTCTGGCACGATGAGCCGTTTCCCATCCAAAACAAGCACGTCGAGATGGTTGGCTGACTCGAACAATAAATACCGACGTCACGAGGGCAGGGTTTGTCACCGGAGGAGAGCGCAGCAATCAGGCTGTTTACCTTTCAGTCCCTTCGGTCCATGGCTCAACAAACGAGAGCGAGGGACTGGAAGCTGTCAGCTCTCCTATTAACAGCTGCTGCTTTATGGCGGCTACATGTTAAGCTCATTATGAGAGGCAAGAAAAGCTGTAACTAGCATAGCGGTGTAGCCCTTTGAGCATCCCAAATATAGCCTGTGTAAATGTTTGAGCTGGCAGGGGTGGCCCGACGTTGGTGAAAACCATTTGGAGCCTCCTCATGAATCAACGGCATTCCTCCAGTGAGAATAAAAGGTGATGACAGTAAAGCTTGCCGTCCGGGATCGGCTGACCAAGGAAAATCAAGCCACCCTGGTGATTTCGTAAGCAACTGCTTCAATTGGTTAAGGCAGTGCTTCTCAAATAGTGGGGCGCGCCACCCTTGGTGGGGGGATGCCGGGGGGTGCTTCTTTTTGCCATACTGTAAAGTAGGGGTCCCCAACCTTTTTTGCACCAGGGACCTGTTTTGTGTATGAAAATGGTTCCGCCGACACAGGTTTTGTTTTTGACTCATTTTTTTCAAGGGTTAGCTTGTGTTTAGCTTAAAATTATAACTGCGGTTCGCTAATGTGTGAAATGAGGCAACGGAGTCAAGTGCGGCAGTAAGGCGAAGGCGGAAACAGTCGTTTTTCAAAATAAGATCTGGAAGCTCTGATAAAAAATATATATATAAAAAATATATACATAATTTGTACCAAGAAATATTTTGTTTGTGGACCGGTATCAAATGGGACGTGGAGCGGTACCGGAGGCTGGAGACCCCTGTTGTACTAGAATTAGGTGTAATTGCACCTCCACGACAGTAGGTGGCAGCGGCGCTCTCATTGTCGCTCTGTGGTGTCGGGGATTTTCGCAGCGAGCAAATGATATGAAGTGCAGTAAATAAACAACCCCTCAAGAAACAACGTGGAAAATTTTTTAACAGGAATGAAGAGAAAGGCGGAGAGAGGATTTTTATTTTTCGCTATCAAATGGTGCAATAAGTTGTCAAAAAATGTTTACAGTTTAAATAAGGATGTATTTTTTTTTAAATTTCAGGCA
>JAQNCB010000005.1:7306464-7316545 GCA_030068295.1 Euristhmus nudiceps | reverse complement strand
ATACACATACACACACACATATGTATATACACACACACACACACACACATATACAGTCACATACAGATGTTTGATAGTTACCTCTTATCAAATCTGTTTACCACATATCCCAGTCTCTTTAAATGACCAAACACCTATTGAGGAAACGTAAAAAGAAGCATTCTTCAGAGAAATAATGCAATATCTACCCGAACAGAACAGAGACCTTTTAGTTTTTTTTCTCAACTACCCACTCTTTATCTGGAAGAAGATAGGGATTATTCTTTGCAGGGTAGTGGTGAGAAGACATCAACTTTCAGCACTTTGCAGATAGAAAGATATTAATCTAGATATCTGCATGAGATTAACATTTAATAAGTGCTACCTTCTATTTTAAACATCAAATGTATGTTCCTACCCACCTGATACTGAATTAAAGTCACAGTTTCAGCAGAAAGGAAACTTTCATAGCCCTCCTGGATGGAGAGTGGAAGATCGTGGTAGAACACTTGCACGTTGCCCTGTAAGGTTTAAAAGTATCAACATTCCATCGCATTAACTTTTTTTTTAATTCTAGAGGCTAAAACTGCATAATTAACTTTAAAATGTCTCTAAAGTGAAATGAAAGGCACACCTTCCAAAATCTCCTATTACACATGAACATAAGTATATTTTCAAAGCTGAAATTCCCAAAAATCAGTTTCATAGTTTGCATTAGCCAGTTTAAAAAGACTGGTGTTCCGAAGTCATGATAGTAGGATACAGATATGGCAAGATAATGGCAACAATAACATTATACAGATATCAAACTAACAGGTCACATATAAACACATAAACTCCTGAATAGGATTAAAACTAGGCACATTCTACACAGAATACAAGCTCTTGTAAACATACATCAGATAAATAACCGCTTGTTTATAGGAACAAATGGTATATACCGCCATTCATTCATATGCAAATTACATCCGTATTTACTGTTGCATACATTTGAATCGGAAAATCTTTTTGCAGTACACGGTCACCCCCAATGTGTGGACTTATTACTTGTTTTCCTTTTTCTTTAAAAGAAGCTTGAAACAACAATAGCATATTTTAATGTGCAAAGACATTTGAGGTATGCAAGCTTTTATCAAGTTTGGGTTTAGTTTCCTTTAAATAGTAAAAAAAAAATGTAGACTCATATGAAATGCCAACATGTCCCATCTGTTTTCCATTCTCGATTAACAACACGAGTGTTTGCTTACACATTCCATGAGGTAAAGAGCCTCTTCCGGAAACAAGTACTGCTTTCCTTGATCAGAAAATCCCATTGTATGCCAAAATTTTCCCTGCAACAGAATTCTATAGGTTACGGATTTAAACTTGCCTCTAGTCTGTACTTTTTTCTAGCGGCAATGCGAAGAACGAGTTACAATATTTTGTGTCAATTAACTGAACAAATCTATGAACCATAAGTAGCTCTTGTAAGTTGAAACTCACTGCTGGAGACGTCAGCTTCACTATTTTTTCCTTGGGGATCCATTCTGCATTCACAAGGTTCCCCCTACACACGAGGGAAAGCAACGCATCGTTAAACAAGTATACGTGCAGATATAGAATACTTTTGAATGAGGTTAAATAAATGATACACTGGACCACTGGTACTCAAACTTGCCCTACTTAGAAGGTACAGAGCCAAAATCCAAAAATCTGCCTTTCCTTCCTGAAATCTTTATGCATATGTACCGTAATCACTGCATTTTGAGTGTCAGTGTTGCAATGTTATCATCGTTTAATGATTTCTAAGCAATGATCACAATACCCATAACAACAGTATACAGCATGCGTTGGTCATCACAACCCATAACAATATAACAGACAACATTTCTGATGAGCCAATCTGATTCCCCCTCAGTATATACGGCTTCATTTTTGTTCACCGCTTTTCTGATGAAAACTAAATATTTATGAACTGATAAAAATTTAAATGCATTTGGTACTCTGAGTTTCTCCTGTAACTGTCCACTCTTCTGTAAGTCACCACTGAATAAACTGGCTGATAAGGTTCATGAAGGTGCTGCAAATTGAACCTTTGTAAGCCACAAAATGACATTATCGCATGCATTGTCCTGCTTGACACCAAGAAAACTCCCCTGTTTGCTATAAATGCTAAATGCTAATATTCAAGCGTTCATTTTAATTTTCTCAGTGAAAGAACTGAGGTGAGTCACGACTGTGTTATTCAGGTGGTGGGGAATAAAGAGACTCCTTCATTTTATAAGCCGCTTAATCCTAATTAGGGTCACGGAGTGGCTGGCGCCCATCTCAGCCGACCCTGTTCGAAGGCAGGGTACACCCTGGACAGCTCGCCAGACCATTGCAAGGCCGACAATCACACAACTGTTCACACTCACACCTAGGGGTGACTTGGAACAGCCAGTTAACCTACTGTGCATGTTTTTGCACTTGGGAGGAAACCGAAGCACCCAGAGGAAACCCATACATGCAAACCACACACAGAAACACCCCAGCTGGCCATGCTAACCACAATGCCGTCGTGCTGCCCGTGTAACAGATTGATGAGCACAAATGAAAATGTAATAAGTTCTGCTGACAGTGTTTTCTATTTTTTTTTTTCAACTTTTTTCCTTTATGTAGTATTTAAAAAGATCCTCAGCTGGCCTTTTAAGAACCACAGATTGAGTACCACGGCACATCATTCAGACAGGTCATCTGAACCATACTGAATGGGAAAATTAGTGCAACAATGAGCGGTCATCTATTGACCGTGATCGCACCAATGAACAGTTTGAGCAGCAGAGATAAGTCAGAACAGTAAAAGTGTCTGAGAGAAGCTATTATAAGATGCAAGTTTTCATAATTGAGGTGAATTTCCTGTCGGCAGTGTGTAACAAATTCTGACAGCCTCAAGGAAGACGCAACTGGAGTTGGATTTTGGAGGTATGGATGCTCCAGTACCTTCTACCACACAGCAAGAGGGTGAAAAGTTCATGAGAGGAATGGGATGGGTCATCCATAACCCCGATGGTTTTCCCCAGAACTCCAGAACTGACTGATATATGAAGCCGTTCATAATTCTCCCCACATTGACTAAAGAAAACCAGTCCCAGCACACGATGCTGCCACCACCATGCTTCATCACGGGTATGGTGCACTTTTGCTTTGTAAGCTCAGTCCAGACCATGGCTTATACTGTAAGACACAACGAAGCTCAATAAATAAAGAATTTAATCTAACAGGTGTGCATGTCACTGCACAAAGCCTCCGCAATTCGAACTAACAGGTGCTTAAATCTGTGGGATCGGAACAGTTTTTGGATTACGGTAAACGTCACCAAGTCCAGTTTCCAAACACCGGAAGGTTGGCTATTTTTCTGCTTATTACGTTTGCTACAACATATACATGTGAGGCAAGCTTCTTAAAAATAATAATTATTAAAAAAAAAAACCATTTCCTTTATAAAGACTAGAGTATGCAGCTTCCTGTTAATAGTAATGATCTTGACTTTGTAGCTCTTTCCAAATGCTTAAACGTGCCAAACATGACTGTTCACAGGTCTTCTTGTGTTGGATATTCTGAGTACCGTGTCACTCACACTCGCTCCACACGTTCTTCTGTCAGAAGCATCCAGTGTTCATCGAGGGTCTTTTGCAGAGATGTCTTTTGCTTCAAAGACTCATTTGGTATAAACTCCTTTGGTCCCTTCACAGGAATCTTATGGTTTCGGCTCCTGTTTTGAAGTAGTTCGGCTGAACTGTAAGGGAAGGTATGAGAGAATAAAAGCAAACCAATTTGACAAACAAACCAATGGCTACAAGACTTTGGATATACTAACAAACAAAGAATTTAAACTTTAACAAATCCCACATATAACCTGTTAAATTAAAGAGAAATATGTTTGCAAAACTTAGGTTTTATTTTAAATATTTTAGTGATGGATAAGCACCTACTATATATAAAAGGCTTAATGTATTTTATTTCTGGTCAATAGTTTAGTTCTGTTATCATCAAGCGTGCCGGCCCCGACTGCACCGTCAGGGCATCTCTGGGTGGCTCATCCTGGAACTTTCATTTAAATTCTTGTATAGAGCTTTAACAATCAACACTGTGACACACCAGGCATAAGGATCCAAGTGACTTTGACAAGGGTCACATTGTGCTGGCTTCACAAATAGGTCTGTTCATCCTCAAAACAGCAGGTCTTGCAGGGTGTTCCTGGTTCGTGGTTATGAAGCATTGGGTTTCAGGAGTTTGTGCTACAGGAGCTTGTGTGAAATCAGACTGAAGCCCATTGTTAGACTGAAAGATCACTACCTTACAATGCATGACCCTTCACTCCCTACAGGGATCAATAATCCTTGCACACCCATGACACTATTGCTAGTTCACTGGGTGCCCTTCTTGGAGAACCTTTTGTTGATGCTTAAAACTTCATACTAGAACACCCGAAAATACCTGCCGTTTTGGAAATTAAAAAAAAATGGTGCTTGGAGCTCATGATTTTATCATTATTTCAAAGATTTCTAAAATAAACAAAAATCTTGTTTTGTTGTGCTTCTTTTTTGCGTGTGTTCCTGTGTAGTAAATGCGATATCATAATAATAATTCACCTGAATGTCAGCGAATTAGACAGTCCTATACAATAACAATCCTTCAGTGAATAATTGTTAATTAGTATATCCACTACACAGGCATGGCATGACCTGATTGGGCCACTATCTGAGAAATGAAAAAGTATCCAAAGAGGTTCATGTTTAAATTAAATTGACAGCTCACCTGACCTGTCTCTATCATGGATAAATTAAAAAAAAAATTACACAGCTTTTCTGCACCTGCTTGTGCACGCATATACACAGTTCACCTGCATCTGCTATGATTTTAAACATTTCAAAAAGACATAACTTTTGTGTGCGTGTTTTTTTTTTAATAAAATTCCCATTGTAGTACATATACTAAAACAACTACACGTTAATTATATGATACCTCTGATCTACTCTATCAGCCTGATAATCATTCATGTTTTATGGTACCTTTTGATTTTGTGTACATGGAATATTAAAAGATAGGAAAAAACCCTCATTAGAAAATTCATTTACAACACCACAGTTAAAACAGAGACTGCTTATTGAACTCAAAAACTAGTAAGGGTTAGTAGGTTAATCCACTTTTTAATGTTTATTTTTAAAGGATTTTTTATCAAGAGGTCCAATTTTGACTAAAATATTTACTAAAAACTGCATGGAGTTAAATTTTAAGTTAGCTTACATGCTAACAATGACAGTCGACCTGCTTGAACATGCGTTTATCTCTTAAGCAAAAAATTAAAAAGTACACAAACAACTTTGTTGTTGTTGTTTTTACATATAAAACATTCACAATACTTAACCGACTTGCCTCAATAATTCATTACTAAAATCTATCAGCACCGGTTCCAGATGAATATCCTGCGCCGCCATCTTCCCAAATGGTCCTCTTAGCTCTCACTGTGGTGTTTACCTAATTTTTGTCGCACCGTCGCAGATTCGTCAATAATGTACAGTAAATCTAATACAAATTAAATATTCTATATTGTTGTTATGTCAGCGGTTAGATTGTCTCTAACTAATGTTGTAAATACATACAATTCAAAAACCTTTTTATATATGTTTAGGTTATGCACTGAAAACTGGAATCTACCAGCGTTTACTTGTGTGAGGAATGTACCAAGCATTGATCATCAGGTACCAAGACTCATGTTCATAAACTTTTCTCAACCGCTGGGTCCTAGCGCGCCCCTCAGTTTAGGTATTTAGCTTTCCCACAGGAGGGAAGCAGAACACCAGAATTTACTTTGTTGAGCTGTGAGTTCCCTAGTTAAGAAAAATGTAATTAAAATAAAATAAAAATAAAAAAGCACCAGAGAATTTAGAGAGTGTTCACCCATCTTTTTTGATAGTCCATAGAAATTACCATGTCATGGATATATCAGAACAATTTTTGTTTAATAGCCGGACATTCTGGCTTTGTGAAATACATGTAAAACATCAAATAAACATCAAATATACACTTGTTCGTGCCCTCAAGTTAATAAATGGCATATTAAAAATGGACAAAAATATGAAATTATCATAGCAAAATCTCAATTTGTGCTTTGTTCATTTTTTTTCTCAGGTTTTTATGATGACCTTTGAGGAATTCTTTGAGGTAGGGATCTGAAGCCTCTTCCATCTTTCTCAAAAACAGTTGACAGTTTTGTAGGGCGATGACTTCCTTTTTCTGAATTTTTTAAATGCTCTGTGATAAGATACACTCACTCCCTCATTTTCCAAACCGCTTCTTCCAACTAGAGTTGCAGGGAGGCTGGTGCCTATCTCAGCCAACATCAGGTGAAGACATGGTACACCCTTAGCAGCACACCAGACCATTGAGGTCCAACCAACACAACCATTCACATTCACACTCACACCTGAGCAATTTGGAACAGCCAGTTAACCTAATGTGCATGTCTTTGAACTGAGGGAGAAAACCAGAGTACCCCGAGGTTATTCATGTGCAATTTAGTGCAGCCAATTAGCCTAATGTGCATGCCATTGTGGGAGGAAACCCACACAAGTAAGGGAGAACAAGCCAACTCCACACAGAAACGCCTGAGAACAGGACTCGAACCCAGGACCGTCTTGTTGTGAGGTGGACTTGCTAATCACAATGCCACTGTGCCGCCCTACTAGCTAACTGAAACCCTGGTACTGTAGATTATGAGAGGCTGGGCTGTTCACTATGACCGACAATGAAGTGTGTGTACATATGGCCCTTGTGCTATAAGATCTTCGAATACAAAGTGAATCAAGCGAGAGAGAAAAAAAATTGTGATTAGTGAAAAGGCACAATATTTCAGTCTTATTGGATTTCCTTCTAGAATTTTGTAACATATTAACTGAATGAGTCATTTGTATGTAGTGGAGGCGGTGATGGCATGGGGTGGTGGTATACCCCTCCTTTCTTTCTCTCTTTCTACAATGTCCAGCCTTTAAGGTCTGGCTTGTTTGCATTCCTCACAGTTAATAAGTGTTTGTCTGATCCCTTGCAGGGGCTAAAGATCACCGCACAAGAAAACAGACCGGACACTTCTACTCCTTGCTATATAAGAGGAACAATTGTGCTATTAGACTGATCAACAGATAACATTTCATTAATGTCCAGTTCGCCTATAATACTACTCCTACTACTACTATTATTACTACTACTACTACTACTACTACTACTAATAATAATAATAATAATAATAATAATAATAATAACTGCTAAAACAGATCACATTGACACCTTTGCATGCAAATACTCATCCATGGATACATTACAGTGATCCCTCACTTTTCGCGGTTAATGGGGACCAAGACCACCCTATGTGAACACCGAATTTCCACGAAGTAGGATCGACCCCCCCTTACTGAAGTATACGTACATGTATATGTGTATATAATATAAATAAATACATATTTAATGCTAGAAATGGTTATAATAACAAGTAAACATTCAAAAACAATGCATAATATGTAAATAAATTATAAATAATATAAAATACATACGTGTAATTGTAAATAGATGTAAATAAAGTGTAAGAAATGTGTTTGGGAGCCGAGTCCCAAACCGAAGTCGGTAGGGAACTTGCAGCCTTCCCCTTAACTTTTTCCCTATTTAATAGTGAAAGAGGTAAGGAAAATGTCGCAAGATCACTACCAACTCCAGCTTGGGACGCGGCTCTGAAATATCGCAAGCTGATTGGTCGAATTTCTCAGCATTCCCAGAAGAAGAAGAAGAGGCTGGGATCCGAATCTGAGTCAGTATCGACCCCTTACGTCATTTTCCTGAACTTTTCCCCTATTTTCCCTTATTTTTTTATTTTTCGATGAATATTTTATAAAAAATCCACGATGCACTGAAGCCGAAGAACCTGAAGCACGATGTAACAAGGGATGACTGTATATACATATTAACTCTTTTTATTTGTCAGTATGAGCAATGTTATATGTTAATATAATCTATATTATATACAGTTGACATTTTATTTAATCAAACAATAAAATCATCAGTCATAGAGTGAATATGCACCTTAAATCTTCTCTGCTTCTGTGCTGTAGTGACTGTAGCGTAATAATCCTCCTGAAACAGTTCCTTGGATGTCCTCTCAGTCCTGGACAGACAGCATGATATCTGTGGGAGGGATACAAAAGTGTCTGTTTTACTTCAGACAAGTGTTTTAACAGGCGTGCCAGACGCAACACACGTTGCTGGGGCTTAGCACACAGCACACAGCTTCATTGCTGGGGGTGTTAGGGTCCTGAGAATGTCGTCTGCTCTTTTTGAATTAGGAAAAGAGCTTGTCTTCAAGGGGGTCCCACTTTAGCTCTAACGTTTGGATTTTTGTGGGGGTTTGGCTTCCCAGCTGCTCGCATACTGACAGGATAGCCTAAGAAATAAGTAAAAAGTAAAGTAACATTATTTTAGTTCTCAAAAATATGTATATTTGCCTGAAAATTAGCTTTTTTCCACTGTTAGGGCCAAAATAAAAAGTGCACATTAACTGGAGCTGTTACAAAGTTGTATAGAAGAAGACACAAGTTTACTCCTCCCCCCCACATACAGTGAGGAGGATTTTATTCCAACCGCCAGAAGAACTCTTCGCACTAGACCTGATGATATGCTTGACCTGCTGGAGCTTGTTCAGTCATTACTGGAACACTCAGCAGGTTTTACACTTCAGAAAGTATCACTGCAGTCAGAACGTATCTGGAAGGAAATCAGCCAACTATGAATTCAAAGTTCCATCAACTATGATCAGATGCTTGATAAGCTAGGAATTGCCTTGGTAGACCACTTACGCACATCCTCAGCCCATGTATTGATGCTGGGGGTAGTGGTGTCCCGATGCCTAAGGTGCTGGCTCATTGATCCGAATGTGAGGGGCTCAAACCCCACTATCACCAGGTTGTCACTGCTGTCCCCTTGTGCAGCTAATTGGGTTATCAAAGGCCAGCTATGTGTCTCACTACCTGTGGTGAGAGGGATATAAAGGAACCATTGCTGTCGTTCGTATAGAGTATGCCAATGGGTTTCTGTTTCTGCCCATCAATGGCTTGGTGAAATGTCCAGGGTGTACTCTGCCCTCACTCAGTGTTGACTGAGGTGGACTCCAGACTTCCCGCGATCCTGATCAGGATTAATCAGTTCAGAAAATAAATAAATGATGGAACGTATTGATGCAATATTTCTGTAGATCTGGAATACTGTCCGAGTCCTTCCAATTCCGAAAACCAATTGATGTCCATTCTATACTTCTAGCTTTCTCCAAGGTATTCGAGCACCTAATGCTCAGTCATCTGGTCTCCTGCAATGTCAAACAGTCACTAGTAGCACCACATATGTACGGGTAGCAAACAGATGGGTCACTTGGCATGCACAATTCTATTGGACACCTGAAACGATATTATTTGTGCAATGAAAATGGGCGAGATTACAATGGTGATGACGATTAGCATAATAATTTCATTTTCCAAACTGCTTTATCCTTTTTTAGGGTCGCAGGGAAGCTGGACCGCATCCCAGCAGACTCTAACAAAGGGGGGACCCTTTAACAGCTTGCCAGTCCATCGCAGGGCCAACACACACAACCATTCACTCTCACATTCACACCTAGGAGCAAATTGGAACAGCCAAGTAACCTAATGTGCATGCCTTTGGACTGTAAGAGAGAACTGGAGCACTCGGAGGAAACCCCTGGCCTTCTTGCTGTGAGGCAGACATGGTAACCACTACACCACATGCCGCCCCATACTAATGTTTTATTCTACTAATCTTTACATGGGTGCCAATAATTGCACAGAGCGGTTTGTGTGTGTGTGTGTGTGTGTGTGTGTGTGTATTAAGGCGTAGTGACATACTGTGCAAAGTTTGGCTTGCCTCCCGTCCTGCATTGCTAAACAGGTCTGGACTTGCCCGTTCCAAGTAGAGAAATGGCCAGAAGGATTACACCAGGGGTGCTCAATTCTGCTCCTGAAGAGCTACCTTCCTGAATATGTCCGCTCCAACCCTAATCATGCCCACCTGACCATCCAGTCATCTA
>JAQNCB010000005.1:7283778-7294621 GCA_030068295.1 Euristhmus nudiceps | reverse complement strand
ATGGTCAGGTGGGCATGATTAGGGTTGGAGTGAACATATTCAGGAAGGTAGCTCTCCGGGAGCAGGATTGAGCACCCCTGGTGTAGTGGTTTGCACGTCCACCTCACAGCAAAGAAGCCCTGGGTTCGATTCCCAGCCTGGGCGTCCTCCGACAGTCCAAAAACATACACAGTAGGCTTGTTGGCTGTTCCAAATCTCCCTTAGGTGTGAGTGTTGGCCCTGCGATGGAATGGTGAGCTGTCCAGGGTGTACCCTGCCCTTGCCCAGAGTTGGCTGAGATGGATGCCGGTGCCAGCCCCCCCACAGCCCTAATTAGGATTAAGCGGTTCAGAAAATAAATGATACATTTTATGATATATTCAGATCCTTACCTTTGGTATTTCTCCTGTTGGTGCAGTGAGTGTGGAAGTATCCGAGTCTAACAACTTGTTACCTGGAAGCGTATTCTTTTGCCTACAGACTAATCAGCATTTTTTGAAACCTATTTGGTTTAGAAATGCAAATTGCAAGACAATTACATCATTCCTTTCTCGGCATCAAGTAATTCAGCCATTCCTTTCCTCTACCCATCTGGAAAAAATGTAATGTCGGTCTCGGCGTCTGCCAAAATCAATAAACAGATTTTCCTCGTCTGGAACCGCAGGCCATTTCATTTTCTAGTTCTGTTTTAATCTCACAAGGAGAATTCAGCTCTGCATTTTACCATTCATTCATAAACACACGCACGCACACACACACACACACACACACCAGGAAGTTTCTCACCCCTCCCCACGCCATGCATGTTCCCTGCAGGTTCTGAGAATCAAACCAACACCCCTTTTGTCCCAAACTATCTTAAGTACTTGAGTTAAACAGCACGACACTCGCTGTTAAGAATCTTGAAACGTTTATTAATCAAACCTTCATCAACCACATTTGTAGAACACACAATTATCCCTGAAGTGTTTTTTTTTTTTTTTTTTTCATTTAATGAGAAAAATAATGTTTACTTGAAGAAGCTGAAGAGCAATAAAAGTGTCTGGGCAGTTTCTACACTTGAATTCAAAACAACCTTCTTCCTTAAATTTACAACAGGGATCCAAATCAAATCAAATCAATAAAACCTTATTCTGGTCAGATATGCTTTCCTGACGTGTTTATTAAGGATTCTTGATAAATACCGATACTGACCAACAGAACAGAGACCGTTGTTGTTTGTTTTAAAGATATACAGAAGTTAAAAAGAATATCCAAAAAAGCGGTGATTGTTCACAGAAAGTTCACGGCTGGTTAAAGGACAGAATTCATTTTCATGGTTACGGCCAATCAGTGAGCTCGCCATACAGTCGTGGGCTGATTAACAGAAATACGATTGGTGCAGATGACCCAAGTAACGGCATTTTAAAAAATAATAATAAAAAAGGGGGCGGGTCCATGCTAACACTGTGGTTATCAAAAGGTTTGTTTTGAAATCAGACGACCCAAAATTCACGCTATACTGAGCTTGATATTGGGGCGACACTCACAGCTGAAGTCTGTCCTGGACACACAATCATGCACCAGTATCGTGGAGTCGCCTGTATAAAATTATTAACCACGAATTAGTTCTTACATTCGGAATTTATGTGCTCTTTTTACATCTTTAGCAAAACCACTGCGATACACAAAAAGCCTGGATTTGTTTTGTTGGTCAGTATGTTACCGTATTTATTGACACACTTTCGCATTGCCTTCACCAGTAGGAGGGAGGGAGGGAGGGAGGGTTGAGTTGTCAGTACAGAAAACCAGGAAGTAAACGAGTGCACATACACCACAAATCATTAAAAAAAAATTAATAGAATCAACTCTGTTAAAAACTGAACTTCAGGAATGCCTTCAATATAAATTCCACAAACATCAACTCAGCATTCCGAAAACCCCTGCAGTAAGAAAGCCATGAGGGCTGGTACATGTGATCAAGCAACAATGTTGACATTATTTGGGTTTCAACAGCATCAGGAGGCCGAGCTGTAAAGTTTGCGCATAATAACAACAGTAATAAATCAGGAAGTGGGGAAAGATAGGCCATAAATTACACATTATTTGTGGAATTGTTGCCAAAAACACACAGAAGGGAGGGAGGGAAAAGAAAAAAAAAAAAAAAAAAAATCAATCAAGTGGCAGATGAACCCATCAGCACCAGCACTCATCCGAATACAAGAATCTATCAATAGAAAGGGGGGGAGGGGGTGAGGTGTACTGTCTGCCAATATGCAAAGCCTATTGGCGACTGTTCCGCCTGCATCTCGTGTTCGCCATCAAACAAACACCACGCACGTATAGATTCCTTTCTTCTTTTGGCAATCGAGTCATCGGTCGGCAGCAAACCGTCGTGAGAGAAAGCAACAGATCTCTGATAGAGCAGGAACGACGGAGGAGGTCATCGCGAGGAGCTACGCTCTTTGCTCACACAGTCATCTTGGCTTGTGCGGTCACCGTTTTCCATCGTGACGCAGGTTTTCCGTTTCTTCCTCCGGTGGGTCATGGCGTCGCCCTCCGATCCCGATTCAGCCTTCGGAGTAAACACATACGGTTCATTGTAGCATAGAACACCGCATGCATGGGCGTCTATCTACTGTTATAGAAGTTACATTGCAACAAATGTACACATGGCCATCAGTTCACATCAGTGCAACAGCACAAAGGCCTCTGGGTAGTGTAATCAACAAACTATACCGAGAATAATTTCACAGACTTTATACTCTGACAGTCATCCCTCGCTATATCGCGATTCGGGTCCTGCGGCTTCAGTGCATCGCGGATTTTTAAAAAATATTCATTGAAAAATAATAATAAAAAAAACTAGAAAATCACTCGGAAAGCGCAGACCTCTGCCAGGCCATAGGGTCACTAAACTCTTTTCTTTATTTTGAAATACACGCAATTTTGATGTCTGGAGAATTTTTTTCTAATGGTTCCAAGTAATATCTAACGAGTTAGGGCCAGTTTTGATAAAAATGCTTCTATCTCTCAATAGTCAAGAATCCTTCAAAAATATCCTGGATCCAGACGGTGATCCGGATCACCTACAAAATCTAATCGATTGTTACGTTTGCTCTTCCGGACATTCGGTAAAAATTTGGTGAAAATCCGTCCATAACCTTTTGAGTTATGCTGTTAACAGACAGACAAACTCCGATGATTACATAATCTCCTGGCAGAAGGAAAAATAGGGAAAACGTTCAGTAAAATGCCGCGAGGGGTCGTTACTGACTTGCTCTGACTCCAACTTTGAGTGCTGATTCTCATCCCAGCCTCTTCCTGTGTTACACGAATGCTGAGAAATTCGTCTCGACCAATCAGCTTGCGAAATTTCAGAGCCACGCCCCAAACCGGAGTCGGTAGTGACCTTGCGGACTTTTTCACTATTAAACATGGGGAAAAAGTTAAGGGGAAAGGCCGCAAGGTCACTACTGACTCCAGTTTGGGACTCGGCTCTACAATCTCGCAAGCTGATTGGTTGAGATGAATTTCCCAGCATTCGTGTAATAGGAGAAGAAGAAGAGGTGAAAGTGAGTATGAGCCGAAATCAAATTACGTTAAAAGTTCTAAAAGCACATTTCTTCCACTTTATTTACATCTATGGATAATTACACCTATGTATTTTATTTACATCTTATGCGTTGTTTTTGAATGTTTAATTGTTATTATAAGCATTTATAGGGTTGAATATGTAATTATTGATATTACACACACATATACATGTACGTATACGTCAGTCAGGGGGGGGTCAATCCTACTTCGTGGAAATTCGGTGTTCGTGTAGGGACTCGGTCCCCATTAACCACCAAAAGTGAGGAATCCCTGCATACATACTTTCATTATCTAATAAGGAGCGAATAAAATTTTAGGGCTGATGATGAAAAACGGGCAAATTTACATGAGTTAAAACAAACAAAAAGAACTACATTTACCTTTTAGGAATGACAGCAACGAGCAGTGAAGCCCCGCCTTTCACAGAAGCTCAAAGTTGGACCATTGACCGTTTTATGGCTGGTTATGATCCGTATCATAAAGTCATGAAACAGTCAACCATCCAATTTTCAGCTTCATCCCAAAGTGAATAAAAACATCGAGCGAAACATACCTCCGAATTGGAATCAGAGGAACTCGAGGATGAGGAGGATGAAGAGTCACTGGAGCTGTCTGAAGCAATGCCCGTGGACTCCTGGAGGTCCACTTTATCCGCCTGCACGGCCAAATCTGGCCGCTCTTGTTTAAGAATTCTGGAAAAGATTAACTTGTAAATAACATCCAGAGCAAAGTTTCAGTTACGCTGCACAGACCACGGAACCCTGTACTTACCTGTACCACTTCCTGGAGAGCTTTGGCCGCCCACGGACAGTCTTGTGCCAAACAATGGGAAAGTTTGTGGTACTTGCAAAGTTCTGAGTGACCGCGATGGTCATCTCCAAGTTAAGGACAACATGCCACCAGCCACCTGCGGGACACGACACGGACCCAATTAGTTTATCACTCACAAATCTCTCCAGCTACTTGCTTTTGCATTTTCCCCAAGAATACATGATATGATTTAAAGTCTGTCAGGATGAAAAAACTATATATAAAACTGATATAACTTCACTCAATAGAAATATGTGACCCGCGTGAGTATAACATGGATTAAAGTGGCATGAAGTGTTTGGAGTGAGAGCCAAAGTAAGTTAAAAGCGGCATATCTGGACGAAAACGCGATGTCGCCAAAAATATATTATTCAAAGCATAACTGAGCAAACTTCAAACTCCATCTATGCTCCACTGCTGGTTTCAAACAGGGTTCCATGTCCAAGTTGGATCAAAACAATATAAACATCCAATTACTTTGCTGATTTTCAATCTGTTATTGCTCTTGCTCAGGCTATTCCCTTATCATCCATATTCACTACCAGAATACTACTTTTCCTTCGGCTTCTCCCCTCAGGGATCGCCACAGCGAATCATCCGTTCCCATCCATCCCTGTCCTCGGCATCCTGTTGTCTCACACCAACTAACTTCATGTCCTCTCTCAGTGCCGCCTTCTCTTTCTGTCCGCGGGCCCGTTTTCCCCTCCTCTCCTCCTTTGACCCACAGTAGCCCAATTTCCACCAGCGCCCTGTAGGTTATCAGCACTGATGTCAGTCATTGTTAACCCAGGCCTCGACCGATCCAGAATGGAAGTCATACTATCGATTCGCATGTTTACTTTGGCAGAGTTTTTACGCCGGATGCCCATCCTGATGCAACCCTTTGCATTAATCCGGGCTTCGGACCGGCACAAGGAAGACACTGTTTTTTGCCCCCCCAGCTGCATTCATATTCACTACCAGAATACGCTTCCTATTTACACAATCCCAGAAGCGTTTCCCAGATCATATAACCCTACACCAACCAATGAGAAGCCTCAAAACAAACATTACTCGGTGTAAATGGAACTCATCTGTTGCTAGGAGGACTGCGCTGACTGGTTGAGAGCCTGATTCATTTAACTTGTTGCTAGAGAGGTTCAAATGCGGACATTCAGAAACTGGTTCTATAACTATAATTGCTATTTTCTCAAAAGTAGCATTTTCTCAAAAGTAGCATTTCCTGATTAGCCACACACAAAGTGATGCATTTTTATGCTATAATCAAGTATTTTATGGCAGATTCAATTCTCTTTCCAAATATCAATATCTCACATAACCCGTATTTTGTTGGAGCGGGTGATATAATCAGTAAAGTGAGTGATCTACATAATTCCTCAAACTCAGGTACAGAAGGTGAAATTGACTCAAAACTTGAATTGTGGGTAAAGAGCAAAACTGCTTAACTGTCCTCACTGCCTTTTCTGTTGATGAATAGGAGTGTTTCTTCAGCTGTGATTTGTAAAAACAACACTATGGTTTCTCAGCGCTGCTGGATGGGAAAAACTGGCATAGCGGGTCACATCAATCATGGGGAAAATTACACGAGAAATATTTTGATGCTTTTTTATTTGTAGTTGACAAGCACGCCATGACTGACACAGAGGAACCGGGGAAACAATCGCGATCCACCAAGTGGCAAAGACATCCAGATTTCTGGGTCAATAGGTTGGTGGGGGTTGGCGATTACTGTGCTGCTCCGCGGTGTAAAATAGGAGTTCCGTTCATCAACCTCTTACCTACCTTGTGGGGAAAATTAAAGCCCCCCCCCCATCCCTGCGGGAAACGTGAAAAATTATATTTCATAAAGCATCATTCTAAAGTGAAATAATCGCATTATTACTTTAAATCGGTTAGTTAGACTCTGTCGCCACCTCGTGTTCACATCCTACCAGGAACACTCTAAGCGATTTTCGGGAAAGGTAGGTAAAGGGTTTTAAAATGACTTTGCTTGTCCATCTCGTAAATCTGATCATTTAAACAGCATGCCATATCTACGCAACAGGAAGGGGAAGAGGACACAGAACATCGCAAAAGCTACAGTGTGTTCCATGCAGTCACAAGAGGAGGTACAATTCTTAAGTCATCAGTAGGTTTGTGTAACGAACTCCAGTCACAATATGGCACCAATTCCTACATGATCTCTGTCTACCAACTTGAACTGTACCAGATTTTATGCCACTCATTAAGTAATCCACTACATACTCAAGTTCCACTCTTTTACACTTCCATCAGTAGATGTTGATGCCCGACAAGGAAAAGAGATCATGTCCAACCAAGGTCACGGCATAACTTAAATATCCTGCATTTCATCCGTATAACGTTACGACACCTCTACTCTGAAGAGAACATGATTTCCACTGAATATGTGGAACGAGAACATTCAAGATCTGGATAGCTGAAGCTGAAGCCCCCTTGTGGTGAATGCACGCTATTGAATTTCATACTCAGCCATACCTTAAGACTCCGCCTCCACCAGGAAGTCCCAAAAGCATCAGAACTACAGTTTTTTTCCCCCGCACTCGCATCATTTTTTTGTTTGTTTCTGATTCGTGGAAAGCCATGACATCATCATCAGCATTTATAACATTCTGAATGAATTAATAAAAAAAGATGAAAGAATTTGGCTTTCGTATCGAATGGAGTATGGGTGGTCTCAGAGTGTTCTCCACCCCGCCCTGAATAATTCTTTCAGTCATATTTCACCTCATAAAATAACTGAATAATAGTCAGACAGAAAGCAGTGTCCTATAACTTATATTGCGGTATCACCAAGTGTGCAGATTCCATATTTTCTGCCATGGGTTGTACGTATTTCGTGGAGGACCATAGTGCTACGAGATAAGAAATTTGGCGACTTAAAATCTGAACTCACTTGCCATTTGGCGCCTAAAAAAATGGCAGGGAAATGGCTTTCAACAAGGAAAATAAATCAATAGATTTGCTCCAAGAGCAGCGTAAGCACAGAAGGTGGAAAAACTACTTCGGTCAGAATTAAACTACTAACTAACCGGGAACAAAGACCGTCTCTCCGGGCCGCTGCAGAATCTCAAGTGGTCTGAATTCAGCAGGCCAGGAAGGCGCCTGAGTGCGTGGGTAAATCGTACTGAACCAGGTGATGGCCTCATCCTGCTGGTTGCCGCCCTCTTCCCGTGTCACCTTGATGAGCTCCCGCGGGGTGTGAGTGGGGAACAGGCACCAGCGTTTATGGCCTTGCACCAAAGCATTCCATGCACTCGTGCCCAGCGGATCGATATGAATGCCTGTGCCGGAGCGTGCCGGGCCCATCACAAACCACCTAGGGATTTAAACAGGTAAAACTTTCATGGAAATAAACAGCCCAACCTTTCTCACACAAGAAAAACTGATCTGTAGACCCGTGGAATATTAATTACAGCGGAACCTCGAGATACGAAAGCTTCAGTGCGCGAAAATTTCATTTTACGAAACAATACGCAAAGGTTTTTTACGCTTCATTTTACGAAAAATTATTCAGCATACGAAAGAAACGCAACACAATTTCCCATCATACCCAGTACCATGATCCTGCTCTCCAATTGGTTGAATCTTTCTCATCAAGCATCAGTCAAGGGGAAGTGGGTCAGGAGCCACACTCCAGTCCAGGTGGTGGCGGTAATACACCTCAAGTTGGTTTGTCAACCGCCAAAAAAAGGAAAAGAATCCAATGGAAATTAGAAGCAAGTTTAATGTTTCCTGCCATTTGTTTTCTGCCGTTTTTATTATTTCTTTGCCCTACTCCTCCTCACCACTTTCGCTTTCGGACATCGCCTCATTCGAAAGGTAAGGTTCTACATTTTCTTATTAGTTTTTTTTTTCTTTTTTTGCATTATGTTCTATTATCTACTTCATTTACTATTATTATATTAATATTATTAATAATTAATATATTAATATATTAATTAATATAGTAATATTATATTAATTGTATTAACGGCTAGGTTCGGTATACTGAATGATTTAAATGTATTTGGCTCGTATTTCATTCTGGTTTTACCCTTATTATAAAATTTTATGTGGTGTTTTTGTAGAGCTTGGAACGAATTAAGCAATTTACTTGTAAAACACTATTCATTATACGAAAAATTCATGATACGAAAGCCACTCCGGAACGGATTAATTTCGCATCTCAAGGTTCCACTGTACTTGCACTTTATTTGTATTAATTTCAATTCCAACATAAACTAACTGACTGGAATATTATGTCCAAGGCACATCATATTCCTCCTTGTTACCTGTAAGGTGGTCGGCGCTTCTCTCCAGCAAACTGAAAGAGATCCTCTTTAAAGAAAACCGGCACCTGATAGTCTTCAAGCAGCTTGCATCGCTTGGCATGCTCACCGTAACTGCTGTCGAAGATATAGAGCGGGCTATCATCGCGCGTCGACTCCATATATTCGACGTAATACTTCATCTTCATCTTCACAGAGTAGCCATCGTTGTCCTCCCCACACTTGAATTTCTGGTTGCGGTACTTGCGTTTCAGTCGTTCCAGGGTCCATTTCTCCCTGGCAGGCCATGACTCCTGGCAATTAACTAGAACCACGGGTTTGTAGGGCTTCTCAAAACGCTGGATGAACTCTTCTGGGGCCAGGTGCAAGGCATCCACACGCTCGACGTTGTCCTGGGAAAGGAGGCAAACGTGTCAGCTGTGACATGTCTGGAAATGTAAAGGATATGCGGTATAAATGTGGGCAAAAGTGGGAGGAGGACAAGGAGACATCTAATATAAAATGCGGGTAAAATACGTTGCTTATTTAACTCCAGGTGGCGACTTGTTTTTTTTTTTTTTTTTGGCCAGGCAGTGCGTTTGTGTGCAAATGTGTGTGGATATACAGTTATCCCTCACTATATCGCACTTCAGGTTCTGCAGCTTCAGTGCATCATGGAGTTTTAAAAAATATTAATCGAAAAATAAAACTATGGAAAAATATGGAAAAAAAAGTTCGGGAAAATGCCGCGAGGGGTCGCTACTGACTCGGATACCAGCCTGCTCTTGTTCTGCTGGGAAATTCGTCTCAACCAATCAGCTTGCGAGATTTCAAACCAGAGTCGGTAGTGACCCTGTGGCCTTTCCCTTAACTTTTTCACCATTATATAGGGGGGGAATGTTAAGGGAAAGGCGGCAAGTGTGACAGAAAAGGCTGAAATCAAGGCATTTATTATATTTTATTTCTATCTATGTACAATTACACGTATGAATTTTATTTTATTATTTATATTTTATTTACATATTGTGTATTGTTTTTGAATGTTTACTTATTATAAGCATTTATAGCACTGAATATGTATTTATTGATATTATATACACATACACGTCAGGCAGGGCGGTCGATCCATTCACTGCGAAAAACGAGGGATCCATGTACATGATATATAAATATATAATGCTGAGTTGAGAAAGGTTTACCATAAATTCATTCCATGTAAGTCAATATTAACAAAAATGGAATAGGCAGTAATTTAATTTAAATGCAAATCTGTTGCTTACTTAAGTATTACTAATTCATTCGTTTGCCCTGTGATGGCCTGGCGAGCTGTCCAGGGAGTACTCTGCCCTCACCCAGTGTCAGCAGAGATGGGCGCCAGCCTCACCACGACCCTAATTAATTCATTTTCTAAACCATTTTATCCTATTAGGGGTCAAAGGAACCCATATCATCCAACTATAGAAAAAGGAGTGGTACACCCTGAACAGTTTGCCAGTCCATCTTAGAACCAACCCACCCACACTTCACCTCGAACCCAAGACCTTCTTGCTGTGAGGTGGACGTGCTAATCATAATCACTACGCCGCTGTTCCACCCTGGGTCGGGTATTAGTTACTTTAAGCTGCTTTAAAAGTATCTGTTCATAAATATCTGCCACCAACAGGTGCCATGCTGTGAGTTCTTAAACCAAGATGTCTTTAGTGTGTATGGCAAACTGAATTAATGAGTTTCATCATTCCAATAATTAAAAAAAAAATTGTGCAAAAAATATCTTGCATGCAAATCAAATATTTTCTTCCAGAGTGTATGAGTTTTCAAACGTGACTATTCAATGCCAAGGATATTACTCTTTAAAATAGCTGTCCATGTGCTATTACACCTTAATTATATATTAACAGTAAAATTAGATCCAAAGCCAAATCACTCTCCAAACCCATAGCTGAACAGATGAAGGTTAAAATGTTCTATTATTCTTGAGACTGAGCCCCAATCTTCAGATCAAAGTGATTCAATGTTGCTTTGATAAACAATGGTATTATTTGGCTAGAAATCATGATGTCAGACAAGTAATGTGTATATACTGTTGATAACATACATTCACTTACATCATTCACTCACTTATATTGTATATACAGTTCCTTAGTTGTTTTTGCTACTTTTCTTTTCTAGTTATTCTTAATTTTAGACTGTGTTGCACTATCCACTTTGCT
>JAQNCB010000005.1:7262738-7276869 GCA_030068295.1 Euristhmus nudiceps | reverse complement strand
TCTCTCTCTCTCTCTCTCTCTCTCTCTCTCTCTCTCTCTCTCTCTCTCTCTCTCTCTCTCTCTCTCTCTCTGGCCTGTTTTGCTGCTTTCCACTTACTGTTTCTTTATTTTTTGTTAGCATGTTTCATGTTAATGTCTACATGTTTCACTAATATATATTGCTGTTTCATTAACTAGTGCAAACCTAGGATGCACATTGCTGCATATCTTTTGAGAATCTGTTTGAATGCTTACCTCACAGTGAAATCTGCTCCCTTTCTGTACTTTTTAGGGTACTGTAACGTAAGGACTTCGCACCAAGATGAGGCCAGAAAGAAAATCACTCTTAAACATTATTATACTGGGACTTGGCTTTATGCTAATGTTCACAGCCTTCCAGACCTGTGGAAACATTGAAGTAGGACAAAAAATTTTATCATTGAAATTTTATGTAGGATGTCTTGATTAAAACAAGTTTTAAACAACAAAAAGTAGGTTCTAATGATATTTTTTTTCTTTTGACAGCAAACAGTAATTAAAAGTTTTAATAGCACTGAATTTCATGGAAGTGGGTACACGAGGTATTATCATTTGCTCTTTTTATTTATCTATGTGTTTGTTTTTGCTGTGAGTCCATTTTCACAATTTGAGACACCTCGCACCAAACCAGTGACACGGGCCAATTTTTTAATAGTGTGTTTTTGATTTTTATCGGACAAAATTTGATTAAGATATGGTTGAATTACAAGTGCTATAGAGAGATGAATTTCTCTCCATCTTTCCTTTTTTTTTTTTTTTTTTCTAAACTGCTTAATCCTAATTAGGGTCGCTGGGAGGCTGGCGCCCATCTCAGCTGATTCTGGGCGAGGGCGGGGTACACCCTGGACAGCTCACCAGGCCATTGCAGAGCCACAGATGAATTTAAAGTTTAAAAATAAACCCCCTAGCAACATAATTTTTTTAAAAAAAGCTGTCAACATGAAATTTGATGTATTTGTTTAACCCTTTGAAATATTCATTTACACAAAGCTCCCTGAATTTATTTCTCTTGGTACATTCTCGACATATTTTTTTATTTTATTTTATTTTATTTTTTACTATGACTCAAGAACTTGGCTTGCTAATCTAACATGACTAAAATTGTTCAATTTCTTTTTGTAACATAAATAATCATTAAATCTCTGCTACTTCTGTTTCATCATGCAATGTTGACTGATTTTTTTCATTTTTCATCCTGTATGGTAGGAGCTGATCAGAAACGCCTGACTAATAGTAATTTATGTAAAAACAAAAAAGCAAAAAAAAAAACCTCACTAATGTATTAATCTACTATATCTACAAATATGGTCCGGAAACCTCTTACTGGTTTGGTGCTGGATGGTCATGTATGGTAAAATTTGTGTTACTCTATTGTGCTTTCTTGTATTCAGATAAAAAAACAATCCTGAGTTCTCTGAAACTGTGTTTCTTTTCCACTTTAAGCTCTGTATGTTCGTAGGGCTAATTCTGTGTGACTGATCATGTTGTTAGCATTAATTAGGAGGAAAGGTTATTATAATACAAGATAATGTTTCTCCTAATATTAAAACATTTATATTTTTTATAGCATGGCTATTATCTATGGAGTGTTCTCTGCATCAAACCTGATCGCTCCTTCAGTGGTAGCGGTCATTGGCCCCCGCTTATCCCTGTTTTTCAGCGGCCTACTTTACAGGTGAGGTTACGTGACATTTGTATTTACATTTACTTTTTTGTGGCGTTTGAATGACACCTTCATCCATAAAAATCTTTTAAAATCTTAATTACACAACTGAGCATTTGAGGTTAAGTGCCTCGCTTCAGGTATCAATAGCGAGGCTCCGAAATGACGCAACAACAAAGTGATTGAGTTGGAATCCAGATTGCAGACAGCCATGAGTGCAGGGAGCCAATGGAAACCGATTGGCTGGGGTCTCACGGGAAGGAGGGGTGGCATTCGCTCACCTCACTGTCACTTAAGGCAACCCCAGCCAATCATAGGCATCTGAGACTCATCCATACAAAGGAATGGTAGTTTCCCTGAATACAGCTAGTGGCGTCACGTTTCATGGAGTAATCATGTGCTTTCTTTCGCTCCTCCCTGGTTGGTGCAGGTTGCAGGTGAGAAGAAGGCACACTTGATGGATGGGAGTTGGCTATGGAGGCAGCTTGGTGGCACTGGGGCTTGTTCCCCTGACCTTCTGATCAGTAACCCAGAGCTTTAACCACTAAACTATCACCAACATGTTTTTCTTTTTTCTTTTTTTTTTTTTTATTATTTTTTTTTTAACCCCTATCCAATTCCCATCCATCAGGTATTGCCTTCCCTATCACACAACCACCGCCAACCAGGGAGGGGCGAAAGCATGCACACGCCCCCTCCATAACATGCGATGCTAGCCACCCACCTCTTTTCAAACTACACTATTCACCTCCTCGTATGAATGAGCTCACAGATGCCCATGATTGGCTGGCGATCGCCTTCCTCCCGTGAGAGCTTGGCCAATTAGCTCCCATGGACTCCCGGCCGCGGGTGGCTGTGGCGGTAACCTGGATTCGAACTTGTGATCTCCGGGTTAATAGTCACGCACCTTGTTGATGCGCCACTCGCGAGCCCGCCATCGTGTTTCTACATGAATGAAATGCTGTCTTTTTTTTTTCTCTTTTTAGTGCATATATTGCAATGTTTATTCACCCTTTTACCTGGAGTTTCTACACCGCGTCAGTCTTGGTTGGAATTGCAGCTGCAGGTACAGTGTGGTGCTTATTAACTGTTGAGGCTTAATCTCAAGTTATTTATCATTGGTTTGTTTGTTTTTTTCACTTTTTAATTGTTGATAATTAACTTTTGCAGTGCTGTGGACAGCTCAAGGAAATCTCCTCACCATCAATTCTACTGACTCATCTATTGGTCGGAACAGTGGGATATTCTGGGCTTTACTCCAGTTTAGGTGCTTTTGTTTAAGTGTTTATTGTAAGATGATAATAATAATTGGAAATTTTATATCATGTAAGAGTGAGTTTGCGGCTGCCTTTTCCTATATGTGTGTGCGTTCCTTTTTGCAGCTTGTTCTTTGGTAATCTTTACATCTATTTTGCGTGGCATGGGAAAGTTCACATCTCAGGTGAGGGTTCTGGCACTTTCGCAATGCTCTCCGTGTGTACTGTATGTACAGTTGTGTGTAGTTGGAAATACTACTCGCTGGTTTGTGACTGTTACGTCCCTATGTGTCTCAAAAAGATAAAGATCGTCAGACCGTGTTCATTTCACTCACCGTCATCAGTCTGGTCGGAATTTTCCTCTTCTTCCTAATTCAGCGCACTGACACAGAGGTCGTACCCTCCGAGGGGTCTGAATCACCACTGCTTGGAGATGCTTGTGAAAGTGACTCTGTGGCGGTGTGAGTATGAATCAAGTAGCATGGATTTCTGTGTTTTGCAAAGGAATGCTCCAAATAGAAAATGTTTAATATACGGCAGAAACATTTGTTTGTATTTTCATGCAGAGCACCGCAGGGTCTTGGTGTTCAGGCTTTGGTGGCATTTAGTAAGTATTTTGTGCTGCTGTAAAATACTGTTAAACAAGTATAATAACTAATGTTTAAACATGGCTAACTACTTTTAGGTCCAGCTAACATTTTAACATGTACTGTGTGAACAGAGAAATCCATCCACCTGGCAATGACCAAAGAAATGCTGCTGCTAAGCATATCCATCGCATACACAGGTAAACCCTATACTTAATACCTGTACCTGGTCACTTAATCAACTATAAAATTACATGGTATCCAGAATTTTGCCTTAACAAAAAAAATACTGCTGTTCGGATTTAAATGTGCAAATTTTTAAGAGCCTCTGGTTGGATAATTACCACGGTAATTATATTTTGATTGGTGCAGTTGATTAGTTACTCGAACTGATGAAGTACCGTATTTTCCGCACTATAAGGCGCACCTAAAAGCCTTAAATTTTCTCAAAAGCTGATGGTGCGCCTTATATATTGATCAGTATTTATTAATCGTGGCTGCCGTAGTCAGGGTGTTAAAGTCAAACATAGCCCAAAAATGAAAAGCTAAGGTTTAATTGACTAGGTGCAATTAAAAACAATGTGCATAATGAAATTTTTAGAATTTTTATATTAAGAGCGTAATAAGCAAAAAAAAAAGTTATAAAATCGGTGATTTTGCTGACACGTGAGCGCGGCAATATTTTATTTGTTGATGATGTACACTACTGTATTCATGGAAGGTGCGCCTTGTACTCCAGTGCACCTTATAATGCAGTGCACCCTATATATGAAAACAGTTTTCAGATGGGCCATTCATTGAGGGTGCGCCTTATAGTGCGGAAAATACGGTAAATAGCTTCTCTTTCCTTATACAACAACAGTAGAAGTGGTTTGTAGTGGTAGCAAGACAGACGACTAAGGATGTTGCTGACATAAATGAATTGTGTTGAAACTGTCCAGCACTTTATTAAAACCTGTGAGTACAGTATAGGACATGGACGTGTTGAGCTAATGAAATTTATAAAAGTGTATTAGTCAAAGTAAAAGCGTGAGAACTCGTAGCATTAGGACTTAACAGCTCTGTAGCCAGAAGAAAAGCACTTTATTAGTGAGAATGTTTGGAAAGAAATGGCTTCAGTTTGTAGGGAGAATGAAAGAATGCACTCTGGAGCAATGGTAAAAGGAAAATTGGTGTGATGTGTCCAGATGTTCGCTATTCCAGAGCAATGGGGGTGTCATGGTGAGGAAGGATACTTGGGAAGCAGTGAACTGATCGTGCTTAGTGATCTGGGTTTGCTTCAGTTGGTCAGGACGAGGGTCAGTGTCATTGTGTCATCATGTAGCTTTTAATGAAGTCGGTTGATTACAAGCGTAGTGGTCGTGGGTTCGAATTATCCCCGTTAAACCCCATCGATGTTAAGATTCCTGGGCAAGGGCTTAACCATAAGTGTCCACCCAGATGTAAAAATGGGGGCTAGTGAAAATACTGGGAAGGAAACCTGCAATGGACTTGCATCCCATCCAGGAGGAGTTGAGCTCCTTGTCGCTTGATGCTACTCGGATCTCCTGAAGCCTGACACTGTGGAACAACTTGTAAAAAAATACCATATGAGCAACAATTTTACCTTTTTTTTTTTTTTTTTTTAATATTCTTGGGGGAAAAATAAATAACAGAAATTAGCAAAATAATCTAATAATACGATATGATTATTTTTGGCAGGGGAAATTAGTGAAACCTCAGAAAATTTGAATGAGAAGTGTTTCCTGAGCCTGACATCCCCTGGGGGTCATTGACAAACAAATGAATGGAATATTTTTTCTTTTTTTATTTATTTTTTGTTCCAGGGCTTGAATTGACGTTTTACAGTGGAGTTTATGGGACGTCCATCGGCGCTATGACTCGCTTTGGTGATGATGCCAAAAGTCTCATTGGCCTCTCGGGAATTTTCATTGGTGTTGGTGAAATACTTGGTACGATGTGTGAGGTTTGATGAGTTTGTGTGAGACATTTAGGCACGATAAGATACGATACTAAATTTCCTTTTGTTGTTGCTGTTGATCAGGTGGCTCTGTATTTGGAATGCTGAACCAGTGCAAAGGGTACGGACGAAACCCTGTGGTGCTCTTGGGATTATTAACTCACTTTTTGGCCTTCTACCTAATATTTCTGAACATAGCGAGTGATGCTCCCTTAGCCCCCGAGGAGGGCACAATGCTTTATGCCTTCATCACTCCCAGGTAATGCAGAATAACAGGAGTGTGTCCAGATTTAAAAAACAAAAAAAACAAAACATGTTTACAATACCAACAACATGTTGGTGCTTGAAAGTGTCTGATTGCTTTAGGATTTTTTTTATACTTGTACACAAGTATTATTTCGAACATCAGATTTTCACAAAGGTCCTTAAAGTAGCCACCAAGTTGAACACAAGCTGTAACTGGAACTTTGTGGAAGCTTGTGATCATTCCTGCACATTGACTTCCAGAGAATATGGTCCACCGTAGTGTAGAACAGCTTCAACTTTGGGTTGCTGGTGGGTTTCCTCGCATGAACTGCTCACACAACATTTAAATTGCATTATGGTCAGGACTCTGCCTTGTCCTTTCTAAATAAATCATATTTATTCTTATTTAACCATTCTTTGGTGGAACACCGTATGTCTTCAGGGTTGCACTCCTGCTGTGTGACCCACATTTACAGACAGATTTCCGCACGTTTTCTTTTGGAGGTTTTTGTATACCGTAATTTTCGGACTATAAGCCACTACTTTTTTCACACGCTTTGAACCCCGCAGCCTATACAACGGTGCGGCTAATTTATGAATTTTTACCGCCTAATGACCACCGGGAGAAATTCTCTAGCAGTAAACGCAAAAGTGAAACAGATGTGGGAAAAGATTATGCGCCAAAAGAGGCTAGTTGTGATTTTTTTTTTTTTTTTTTTGAACTGTCATTTTCTGCATCACGCCCTCATCACGGATAACATGCGAAGAAATGCACATGGTGCAGCTTTTAAGTTAAAGGCAGTCGAATGGGCCGTCAAAGAAGGAAATAGAGTACGACTCGAGTTGCATTCGTGAGGAAGAGGAAGCAGAAGATGGTGAACATTGACTTTTTCTGGTAAGCTAAATTGTGTTTTATTTTCTAACCAGGCATGTTGCTATCGTGTTGGTACAGTGTTTTATTTTCTAGCCATGCAGGCACATCGATGGCGTGTTGGTGCCTTACTGCCGATTTTCAGCCACAGTTTGAGAAAGCGTGTCTTGTATTAAAACGAAAAACAATCTTCAGTGTACCGTCTTTCTGTATAAATATCTCATGTTACAACAGGAAAACCTGCGGCTTATATTCAAGTGTGGCCTATGTATGTACAAAATTTATTTTCTTTTAAAATTTAGTGGGTGCGCCTTGATTTCAGGTGCGCCCAGTAGTTCGAAAATTACGGTAATTCCGAATCCATCAATGATGACGCGTTGTCCTGGCCCAGATGCAGCAAAACAGGCCCAAATTGCACTGCCATCACCACATTTCACTGATGGAATAAGCTTCTTATGCTGTAATATAGTTCGCCTTTTGTTCGAAGGGCAGTAATGTGCTTATTGGGGAGCTCTTGTACATCTTGCTATTTGAATAATGTTTGTCGGTGGACCACTCCTGGAGAGGGTCACTATGGTCTCGAATTCTTTCTATCTGTCAGATATATATATATATATATATATAAATATATATATAAAATGTGTGTATGTACTGTATTAATTCCACAAGTGATATTATTTCTTCTGCATTTAACCCATCCAAAGTGAGCGCACACACACACTCGGAGCGGTGGGCTGCCACACACATTGAAGTGCCCAGAGAGCGGTTACAGGTGAGGTGCCTTACTCAAGGGCACTTCAGCCATGGCTGTGGAGGAAGGGAGGGTGCAGCTCTCTCCCCCACCGCCACACATTTTTCCTACTGATTCGGGACTCGACCCAGTGACCTTTCGGTCCCAAAGCCATTTCTCCTACCACTGCCCCCAAGATAGTGGACTTATGGAATCCAAACTCTGGAAGTGGTTTTGTAACCTTTCTCCAGTATTGGGAATCACCAGCTCTATTTTTTTTTCCTTTCTTTCTTTCTCTCTGAGGTTCTGACAGATCTTGTGAGTTCCTGCCATGATATACTTCCAAAACATGCGTCTACTTCGGACAGGTTCCTGTTCGTTAAATAAAACAAGATGCTCAGTTCCACCTGATCACCCTGTCATCCAATTGATTGAAAAACACCCGACTCTAAATACACCATCAAATTTACCTGCTAATCCTAGTAGCTTTATTTAAAGAAAACACTTTCAAGCACCCCTGTGTCATTCTTCATGAGAATGTTGGATTATTCACATTTCTTGACTCCGTGTATGATTCTGTGTTCATTCACGGTGTGTTTTCCCTGGAATCAGCAAGGAGTTAGCATTGTTCTGCAGTTTCCTACTTGGCCTGGGTGACAGCTGCTTTAACACACAACTGCTCAGCATCGTGGGTTTCATATTTCGTGATGACAGCGCCCCAGCATTTGCAGTTTTCAAGTTTGTACAGGTAAAACAGGCTATTTGTCTCGGATGCCAACATGTACAGTATTTATTAACTGAATCACTGACAGAATTAAACATTTCCTATCCCGTCCCCCATTTTCTCCCTAATTTTAGTCGTATACATGAAGTATTGCCTTCCCTATCACATGACTGCCACTAACCAGGGAGGGGCGAAGGCATGAACATGCCCCCTCCGTGACATACAATCCTAGCCACCCGCCTCTTCTCTAACTGCCTGACATGTGTGTTTGGTTGTGGTCTAACACACACGGAGGGAAGGTGCTATCCACCCCCTTGTACGAATGAGCTCACAGACACCAGTGATTGGATCGCTGTGAGTGACAGGGAAGTGACCGTATGCCGTCCCTCCCTGGATTCGAACTTGTGATCTCTGGGTTAATAGTCACCTTGTCGATGCTCCACTCGGGAGCTCAGACAGCAGGAAAATAATTAAAATTTAAAAAATGCATAAAACAATGCATGACATAAATTAAACATCACTATTTTAAAATGTGATGTAATAAACTACTAAGGGTAAAAAAAAAAAAAAAAAAAAACACCCTTGTTTCCAGTCACCCGACCGACTCACTTTTTTTTCATGTGTTTTTTGTAACCCAGTGGTTATTTAATAATGGACTGTTATTCAGTGTCAATAGGTACACTGTCTCTAAGAGTCTCAAGTGGGAAAGTTCGTGGGTTGCACTTCAGCGGTGCTCAGAGAGAAGGGGGTGTGTGTGCGCGCTGTGGGCGGAGCGCGGGGGGACTTTTACCGACCTACCTACCCAAAATTATTCTGCAATGTTACTGGAAATAAAGGGTTTTTTTTTTTTTGCCTAACTAATCTCAGTTGCTCGGTCTGTACAGAGAAATCTCAGCCCTTGAAAAGAAAAAAAAATTATCTGTACAGACCTGGTGCTCAGATAATAAGTTGTTGCTCATACAGCAAACTGTTTCCTGTAATATTGATTTATTCACTGTGTACTTGTTACCCTTCAGTCAGGTCCATAAATATTTGGAAACAGTGTGTAGGAATTAAAAATGTAAAATAAAATAAGACAGTGAGCTTCAATATAAACCTATTTACAGGCAAATCGTATAAACAGTGTCGGGATTACAGCACTTACCTTAAACCCCTTAATTTTTAAACAAGCACAGCGAGAACATGCAAACTCCGGGACTCGCATCCTGGACCTTCTTGCTGTGAAGTGGACGTGCTAACCACTACGCCACCGCCCCCTACTCAATTACAGTGATCGGAAATTATTACCTGAATATTTTGAAGAGGCCAAATGTGTGAGGATTTCTGACGGTTTACCCTCTAACCTCATTCTCTGTGCAGTCCATCGCTGCAGCCCTGGCGTTCTTCTACAGTAATTACCTCCTGCTACACTGGCAGCTGCTCATTATGGTGCTGGTGGGATTTTTTGGAACGGTTTCTTTCTTTGTGGCCGAGTGGGTAGTGGTGAACTGCAGACGAAACTCAGATTATGACAGTATTTAACCCCAGGAGTCGGAGAGAATGTGGTAGCAGAGGACTTTTTTTTTTTTTTTTTTTGTGCCCTCGTTTCCAGCTCTTCCCTGCAGCATGCTGGATCCTCAGGATTGCTGTGGAACGAGTAGTTCTGCACGATCTCGTACGAGATGTTTGTTTGTTTGGTTTTTGCTCCGTGATCTCTGCTCGGAACCATGTCAGATTCTTTGTTCCTGTGAACATGGTTATTATTTTGGTTCTCGGTCAGCTGCACATAAAATAATCTTTTCTAGGTATACAAAGCCATTAGTCACTGTTTTGCTTTTGGGGGGGGGTTACATTTTTTTAAATTTCATCTGAGGGGTTGGTTGAGTGCACTGGTTAAATAGGTTGAAAATGTATCGGCTTAAAGTCATTTCCTGTAATTTTAAGCATAATTTAGCAATATTAGCAGAACCGTATGGGAACTCTGAGCACGAGGAAACTGCAGTGTGTCAGTTATTCATTGTTATAAAGGGAGAACGTTTCACATGTGAAGTTTAATCGTATATTTTCAATGCTAAATTGCAGAGACAATATTTATAATGAAACTCAGTTAAACTTTTACTTTACGTGAATGTGGTGTTTGTATTTTTGTTTTCTCCCCCAGTCGTGAATATTTCCCAGCTAATAGTCACCGTAAACTCAGATTTTTATAAAGGATGAACTTTAGAACAATGATGTAGGATCTTTCTTTAAATGGTACTTCACCAAATTACACGGCATGAGTGTCCTACTGAATTAAACACTTTATGAATTGTAATTTTGACACGAATATAATTTGTCCTAGAAGTACGATTACTGTAGCATTACCCACAAATAAGGAAAATCGGGGATGTACTATGTAAATTTTAAATTAACATTGAAAAGCAATGAATTGTAAATATTTGATTGCACTCAAACTATACAACAGCAATTACTTGTTTTTTGTTGTTGTTTTTTTAATTATTACCTCATGATTTTTTGTTGTTGTTTTTCAAAATAAACACATTTTGAATTTTTATGATTGCAATATTATGATTTCTTTTTAAATTTGGGATGATAAAACTTTTACCACTTAATATTGTCACTGTGGTCCAGTGGTTATGACACTGGGCTCATGATCAAGAGGTTGCAGGTTTGCATCCCCAATAGACTCCCACCATGCAAAGGGAAAGGTCTTGGCCGTATTAATGCGATGGAGTAGTGTCCCATGAGGAGTTGCGTCAATGGTACAGAAACCACGATAAGCTTCAGCCTGATAAGCTCGGGTGTGAAATCACAACAGAATATTGCCTTTCCTTTTCAAATCTTTATACTTAAGACAATTAATATGAAGTATTTCCCTTTCAAAATTCACAACACGTTCTCCACCGGGGACAGAAGCGGACTGCAGACTGTGTTGTCTGAGAATCTCTTTTCTGTAGTAAAAGGTGCCCATTTTTGGAATTCTGAAACCATATGCTTACTCCTGTACACGAGTGTCAATGATGGCCCGTCAATATTTGTTAAAATCGCAATCTTTTATTTCTTTTTAAAATCACACACCTTGATCTGTTTCCTGACACTTTGTCTTGAACTTTTCTACTTTATCACATAAGCTCATTCCTCAGGTCACATGGCAGTGGTGGTGGTGTTATTATTATTATTATTATTATGAATAGACACCGAACTGAAACAAAAATTTAAGAACAGGAGAGTAAGAAATACTAAGCCTGCGAGCTGGCGTGTCCTCACCAGGAAACCTTTAGTATTCAACCAGCATGAACTGATGATGGGAGATAAAACACACGAGTGAATAGGCATCTTTAGCGATGCCAAGTTACTTTTGCCCACATGGAAACGAAACCCTACATGATAATAGAGCCTGACTTTTGGACTTGGTTCCAGTAAGAGTTGTCAGACTTGAGGCCTGACAACTTATTTTAGGTGGCCTGCATGAATTATTAAAAGGTATGATTGTCATTTTTTTATCAAATATTACCATGAAACGTAACTCATCACTCATCCACTAGGTGGCGACCGACTCAAGCTAGCTAGCTTTGTCAGGAAATTGAAAAGGAAATGTGGACAAACTGATCATGGCTGTGCTTTTTAAATAGATGTTCAGTGATTATTCAGGACTCGCTGACCTAAAAATTTTGTGATTGGGACCGTCAGTGAAAGAGTTGGCACCCATTCTGGATGCTGTTCATCTTTGATCCGAAGTGCACAGCATCCATTCTTTCCAAAGAACACCTGGAATACAGATCGGAGTTTCTTTAATACACACTGGCTGACCAAAAGAAAAATCCCACAGTGATATATTGTTGGACCACCTGTAGCCTTGATTCGGTGTAAAATCAGCATGGCACTGTTTCCACCGTGTTAAGCAAGGAGATTTGAGTCACTGGCATTGATGGAAATTATTTTCTCTTAATTGCAGAGGCAAAACCTTTAAAAAAAAAGTGTTGGCTGTACAAAATTACTTTTCAATAAATATATTGTCAAAGTATAGGACATACAAAATGATAATCATGAATTGGTCCTTGCTTTTATAATCATCATTTGTATTGAATGGTTTCCAGGTAGAGTCGATCCAGCTAGATGTTTTGTGTGCGCATGAAATGTATCTAACGGGACATCAGTGCACTGCAGGTTCCATTTGTTGAGCAAAGTTTCTATACTCCAGTCTGAGCTGAAACAAAAATTCAAAAGAAAAGTTAGTTATTGTGCATCACTTTCAATACAAACGATACCTATTATGAATAAGCCAATGTTCCAGACGTTATTACGGACTTTTTTCCCCCTCATTAACTGGTGTAGGTTTAAAATAATTTGGAACAATACCTTCTTTCCTGAAACGTAGTCCAGAACTGACCAGAAGGGTTTCGCTTTAGAAGAAACGAGAGTGTCACAAATACGTCTTCAAAATCTAATAAAAGTAGAAATAATAGATGGCTGGTGAGTCAAGACGATTAAAAAAATAAAAATAAAAAATACAATGACACCACCCTCAGCTTCACCTTCAGGATCATAAAAAACATCTGATCCCAGTATAACGTCTAGCGATGGGAGAGACCTCAGCTCGGGTGATACCTCTCCCCAGGTGAGACCAACCACAGGTACCCTGGGTAGATCGTTTAGCTCGCAGCTGCGTCTGCTGTTTTCCAGGCACAAAGGATTTTCTGCGCTGTCGGACAAAGTCACATGAGCACCACATTTCGCAGCCACGATGCCTGGCAAACTCACCCCTGCACCAAGCTATGGTAAAAAATAATAATAAATAAATAAAAGGTGCTACATGGGGGAAAAAATATTTTTGAACATCTGAGGTCAACTTAATGCACCAAGTCAGTGATGCATGTCAATCACAATATTTTAGCTTTCAGCGTTAATTTTACTTTGAAATTATATTTTATTCCATTCATGTTCTGCCACTTATCCAGGGTTGGCGGATGCTATAGATATCTAGGAGGCGAACCCACGCATCCCGCTCCTTGCCGACTCCATCCAGCTCCTCCTGGGATATCCTGAGGCATTCTCAGGCCCTCCAGTGAGTTCTGGGTCCGCCCTGGGCTTTCTCCCAGTTGGATTTGTCCAGCAAAACCTCTAAAAATAGAGGTGACCAGGAGGCATCCTAATCAGATGCCCGAACCACCTCAGCTGACTCCTTTTCCTGCAGAGAAGCAGCAAGTCCACTCCAAGATCCCCTGGATGTCTGAGCATCTCACTTTATCTCTAAACTCGAACCCAGATACTCTCTAAAGGAAACTCTGCACAGAGGTATAATAATGAGGGTGCTGTACTGGTCTGTAATGGTGAAGAGGCAGCCATCTAGCCATGTGATTTGGGTAGTGACCAAAAGAATTAAATTTAACTTTAAAATACTATCCAACGTTTCACTTTTGGTCCCCAGACTGTTGAACAGATGCCCCTAAGAGAAACTTAACCTCAAGCACGTGTTTTCCCTCCATCTTCTCTCTCATGGTCCACACATACTGGGCCAGAACCACTGCACACGGCCAGACGAACATCCCATACTGCGAACCTAGAACCTCTGGAACAGACACGACCAGCGCATGCGACCCATCTTGGTTCTCAAAAGAGAATGTTTTCTCCACAAAACGGGGACGAACAAACCCTTCCACCTTACATTTACTCATTTTCGACTCATTTTTAAACCAGGAAGACAAGAAAACGGGAGACGTTGTAAACATATTTTTATTGGCTGAAATTACCCACGTGATTTAACTACGTACTGGCGTACGCGTCGCGTCATTGGGTGCACGCCTCTGTGTAAAACTTGAAGGCGTACACAGCATAGACCCGTATGCAGCTCAAAAAAGTTGAAGCAACCAGCCGCCATGTTGGTACTCCCTACTCTCAGCATGAAAAACATGGCAAGGTTACAGTGTTGCCAGTACACGCTGCTTGAAGCGGTTGTTTTTGTCCATTTTGAGGTGATATTTAAATTGAAAAATGAACGAAAATTTTGCACATATATATTTTAAGATTCAAGAGTTTTATTGTCACAGGCAAGAATTACGTGAAGCAATTACTGGCAGTGAAATGCTTAAATCTCAAG
>JAQNCB010000005.1:7102895-7115335 GCA_030068295.1 Euristhmus nudiceps | reverse complement strand
AAACACATCGGATTCTTCTTTTCCTTTTTTTTTTGGCGGTGTATTACCGCCACCACCTGGACTGGAGAGGAAGAGCAGGATCTGAATAAGAGAGCAGTATCATGGAAAATTGTGTTCCGTTTCTTTCATATGCTGAATAATTTTTCGTAAAATGAACCGAAAAAAAACCTATGCATATCATTTCTTAATATTAATTTTCCATGTACTGAAGCTTTCGTATCTCGAGAGTCCACTGTATTTGTATTTGACTAAGTTATATATGTATATTCAGAACTACAAAAACATATTCTGTGGTAAATATTCAGATGGACTTTTGAGATTCTCACTAGAATTTATTGAACATAACATCATCAGGATATTATGTTTAGCTTTATACTTCATGTGTACGTACAGGTATTTGCTGCTTTATAGAAAGTAGGACTATTGGTTTGAATAGAAGGCAAAAGGAACTGAGAAAGTGGTTTGTTGGCCATGAGAGACAGTGGGTAGGTGTGCCATCTCATGGAAAACAGAGCAGTAGGGGAACGTATGAATCACTATTTGTGCAACTCTGCTTGTGACTAAATTTCAGCAAAGACTGTTTGTGTTCAGAAGATATGAGTGAAATATATGGTGATCGTTTACAGAGTAAAATATACTTCAGGTAGACCAGTAAGGCATGTGCTGTAGTAGCTATACATTTCTTCATTATCACAATGTATTCATTATACAGTATATGGTAGCCATAATGTAAAGATTTGAGACTGAAAGGTTGTTCGTAGTTTGCAGGACTGGCAGGAAAACTTCCAAGGCTGGAGTGTCCTTGGGCAAGGCACTTAACCCTCAACTGCCCCCAAATACAGGTTTGCTGCCCACTCCTTGGCTGTGCTCATTACTGGTAGTTGATGATGGTCAAAAAGCAATTGTCTGTTCTCTGTATGTTATCAGCCATAACATTAACACCACCTAACTGATCTCTGGCTTGGCTTGGCCAATATGAAGCAAGCTGCAATGTTCTGACACCTTGCTATCATAACCAGCATCAACATTTTCAGCAGTTTGTTCTTTAGTAGACCTTTTGTAGAACCAGTTGCACAAGCCTTCACTTCCCACACGCATCAATGAGTCTTGGACCACCACTGATAGGTACTCACCACTGCATACCAGGAACACCCCACAAGGCCTGCGGTTTTGGAGAGAACAGACCCAGTCATTTAGCCATCAGTGTGGCCATTGCTATGCCGCTTAGAATTTTTTGCTTTCTCATTTTTCCTGTGCTGAATGGGACTATTCAGTTCAGCGGCATCCACCAAACACAGGGGCAAATAATTGTTTTAGTTCGACCGCAATCCAAAAAAGTTGGGATGCTGCCTAAAATGTAACTAAAGATATAATGCAAAGATATTTATGGCATTTGGCCAACGCCCTCATCCAGAGCAACTCCCATTTTTTGTATACAACTGTGCGATTGAGGATTAAGGGCCATGTTCATGCGCCCAGCATTGGCAGATTGGTAGTACTGGTGCTTGAACCTTAGACCTCCGAATCAGCAACCAAGAGTCTTGACCACTGAGCCACCTCTCCCCGTATAATGAACCCATATTTTATTCACAGTAGAACATAAAAATGTTGAACGTGAGCCATTTTACGATTTTTTGAAAAATATTTGCTCGTTTTGAATTTGATAGCAGCAACATATCTCAAAAAATTTGCGATGAGGCAATAAAAGGCTGGAAATGTAAATGGCATATAATAAGGAACAGCTGGAGGAACTAATTTTGTTCATTGGAAACAGGTCAGTAACATGACTGGGTACTTAAAAAGCACCCAGGCAAAGGTTCACCAATTTTCTCGGAAATGCGACTTCAGATTAAAGAATCATTTCAGAGTAATGTTCCTCAATGTAAAATTGCACGAGGTCGAGAATTGTTATGGGATGATCTTCAGGCCATCAGTGGCACTGCATTAAAAACAGGAATAATTTTGGCTTGAGTGGTCAATTTAGCCAGTTTACAGCAGGACTATCGTGTTTTACTACTGGGCAGCCCAGTGTGTACCGGTAAGTCATGTGAATCTGTCAGGGTTCCAACCAAAATGGAAACATAAAATAAGTTCCTATACTCCACCTATTGGCAAGGCCATGTTTGTTTTAGCAGCAAATCATTAAGTTATACTGAATCTTTGTGCTGAATAAGACTATTTAAAATATGCTCTAGAGTCTAGACACAGGGTATTCGGTGACTTACAAGGTCCAGTTCAATTCAGACCAATATAAACTGGAGTTTTTCCAACATACCTGTGTGAAACCTGCATCACATTCCCATCTAAATTCTTTCTAATCGTAGACCTTGTTGTTTTTTGATGTTTTTTATGCAAGGCGGCACGCTGGTGAAGTGGATATCATGTCCGCTTCACAGCAAGAGGGCCTGGGTTCGACTCCCGGGCGCCAGTGTTTCTGTATGAAGTTTGTATATTCCCTACACTTGGGTGGGGTTCCTCCAGGTACTCCAGTTTCATGCACAGTATGCTAATTGACTGTTCCTAATCACCCCTAGGTGTGTGTTGTCCCAGCTGTCCAGGGAGAACCCCTTCTTCCGTCCAATGTTGGCTGAGATAGACTCAGCCTCCCCGCAACTCAATGAGATTTAGTGTTTCGGAAAATAAATGAGAATGAACGTAATCTTACATCCCAACACATTGCAGACATTTGTATTATATTGAATCAAAGTCTTCTTGGTGTCATATGAACTTGGTGGTATGGGTTAGAACTAAATATTACTGTAAATCATGTCAGATATCAACTATTTGATAGAGAGCTCTGAATTGACCTGGGATCTTATTGATCGCAGTTTTTTTTTTCCCCAATTATTGATCTTTCACTAGCATTTTTCTGTCCAAACTAACACACATTGTAGTATTTCTTGAAAAGCTAATGTAGTCTTGGTGACACCGTTCAAGATGTTAAAATTACTCTCTGCACTCCGTTCTTCTCACAGCTGTTGTCAACTCTCTTGTGGCACATCTCAGATTCAATATATTGAGGATTTGGAGATATGTGCACGCTTCACGCTGTTTAGTCAGTATACCCAGTATACCATATACAGTATATCTCACTTGTACTTTTCGGCTGATTTATATTAGTGCCTCACTCCGGGACTTCAAGTGTATCAAGACCATATATACTACACGCGCATATCTACTACTTTTCTTTCGGCTTCTCGCCTCAGGGGTTGCCACTCGCATATAAACACACATATAACTACTGGCTGCTCATTCTCACTTTCTGTACACCAGTCCTTGTGAGCACACAATTACACACAGGTGAAACTCATCAATAAGTTACCTGCTGGTTTTTCCGGACACTCCTTAACCATGCTCTCACTGCTACATGTACCAGTTTTAATAAAGGTGGAGTATGGTTTTAAAAAAAGGTATGGGGGGTGTTTTGACCAGGTTTTGACACAAATTATTTACTTTATTTATATTATTTATTTTTCATTGTTTACATGTACATTTAGCAGTTATTTCATGACTTCAAGTTGAATATGATTAGGTAGATGGCCTTGTAAGGCAAAGATGAGCAGGCTATTTATCATATTGAAGGAGGGGGAGTTGAATAACTTTTAATTTGCTCTCTTCGTATTCTGTTACATTCTGTAATTTAAATAATATACCGTATATGTATTGTATATTTTCATGGAGAGCCGGTTAGTATAGAGCCAGCTGACTAGCGGAAATCCTGTTCCTTTTGTAGGTTTAAATATTTATAGTAGTTTGAAAATAAGGTGTTTTTAATTTAGTGGAGAAGGGGTGTGACTTAAAAAATCGTTTATTTTTCATTGGGTTTTCACGTGTTTTAAATAAAACCTCCATTCATTTATTCATTAATACATCTGTTTATAGATTTTACAAATGACTGCCATTCTGGCTTGGTTTACCTGTGCTGTCATGTATTGTGGAGAAGTTCGCTAAGCCTGTAAAATGGAATGTTTTTTTTGTTGTTGTTCCTCAGAGTGGAGAAATATGCCTGCTCTAACTTTGTTGGTTGCTCTAAGTGCTCTGTGAGGAGCTGACAGGGATTCTGAGCAGCTATTGCCAAGTGCAGAGGTCTGCCAGTATCTCAAGTTACAGGCCTGGGGATTTTTCCCCCTGGCTTTCCTGTACTTACAGGGTCTCTGTCACGCTTCTAGTTATGTTTTGAAAGTTGCTTCATAGACTTTGTATTTAGATCAGTTTTATCAGCATTCTGTAATGGTTGATGTTATAATAAAAATATCCTAACCAATCGTTCCTTAGAAATTAGCAATATATATAAATTGTCATATCAAGCTTATTGTCACCAAACTAAATATCACGAGTATTGGAATTTCAAAGAAATATCCATTTTTCTATGTAATGCAGTATGATGCATAGAATCAGCTTAATTTTAATTTATTGTAATACTAGCTGTTACACACGAATATATAATATTTTCAGCATCAGGTGTTTCTTACTTACATTTTCAATTTTCTGATATACATTTGTCATGGCTTCGATTCCGTGCCATCTCACCATTTTTATGGTGTGCATTAGCTGGTTTGAAAAGGTCACTATTCGGAGTCCGTTTAACTTTCGCCAGTGCTCAAAATCATGAGAATAGGATGCCAATTTGCAAGCTAATGGCAAAAATAACAGTATACACATATTAGACTAAGTCAAATATAAATATTAACTAAAACTTGCTACATCTACACAAAACACTACATTATATTATATACATCAGATGAACAAATTAAAAATATGCAGTTCATTTGTATGCAAATTACTTCCTTGATTACAGTGTCTCGTGCCTGAATGACATGCAAGTTTTTGCAGTATATTGTTGCTCCTCATGTGCGGATTTATGACTTAATTTTTTTTCTTTTACTTTTTCTTTACCAAGAAGGTTATAATAACAATCACGCATATTTTTGTAGAAAAGCAGTAATAATATTTCACGATTGCTGGGATGTTGTCCCATGCGTGTGTACGTACATATTTTTTGCATACCTTGAAAAATGATCTAATAGGAACAGTCATATAAATAAATATCCCTTAAAGACCAGACCAGAAGTTTTATTTAATGTTCTATCAACCTGATCGTCTATGATAAATTAGTAATAAACCAGGTGGAAGAATGAGAACATTGTTGGACAGAGAACTAAGACCAGGTCTGTGGAGTTTTATACAAATCTGTAAGGGCAGAAGTATTGGAAAGATCAAGCCCTAGCCAAAAAGTCAATGTTCAATCATTTCCTGTGTTTCTTTAATCTGCTATACATGTGTGAAGAGGCGCTGTTCCCACAATGAAGTCTCTGTAACATTATGAATACTTTCCTCAGGACAGTATTATAGTGTCAGAAGTCAGATGTGTTCTCTTGGCCTTTAGCTAGGCTGAAATATTTCTTACTGAACATTAGGTGTTTTTTAAACTTGTGAAATTACAAAGTGGTAACAGCACCTGTTTATGAAAGGTACTGTGCCATTTTGAAGAAAAAAGTATTTTTCATACATAACATAGTATATTTCGACTTTTCTCTCTAGTGTCAGAGGTCATTTCCAGCCACACTTATAATAGCAGCAACAGCATTATGGCAGAGCCGGTAATCCCTGAAATGCCCCCAGCCGTTTGCCCGGAGAAACCAAATGTGGACTTCAGTTATGTTGGTATCGACGCCATTCTGGAGCAGATGAGGAGAAAGGCCATGAAACAGGGCTTTGAACTGAACATCATGGTAGTGGGTGAGTGTTTACATCTGCTGAATTCTTAACACAGAAGACGTATCTTCTCCCTTTTTTGGTTGCCATTAACTCTCTGGGGTTGTCGATTGCTCCGCAGGGATATGATAGAAATCTCACGAAACCATTAAAAAAATTTCAGTTAATTTTAACATAGATTTTTTTTTTAAATAGAATTTTTTTTTATTATTATTGTTTTTTTTTTTTTTTTCATTTGCTACATCTTCCTAAAACATAAAAACGAATTAAGCTAATCTAATTGAACTGATTTTTCACCCATGTCTGGTCAGAGTATTTGTAAGAAATGCCAGGCAAACAGCTTTGCTGTACAGGTTCTTGATTACTGCTCAGCTGGGTCCATTTGTACATTCATGACCTAGCTGATTCTCATGGCCATTCTGGGAGAGGCTACTTGTATAATTTGGCAGAGTTGTTTCTTTGTAGGCTGGAGAAACTCCAGTCTCATGAATGTGGGCTGGAATGGTTAATAGAGGTCATCGCACAACCATCAATTTAGATTAGGGTGGGAGAGCAATCCCCAGCCCCCATCCTGGGGAAACAATTCTTTAAGTCTAAGTAGGCTTGGATAGTTTAGATGCTTACTTATCACGTGGTTCTGATTTCTGAGTTCTTTGACCTGTATGAGGATGTATCCACTTGTATGCATTTGGCTTTTGTCTAATATTATTTTGTCATTTACGATCTATCTGGTTCGCTTCCATAAGCTACAGTATTGGATAACCGCAGCTTTAGTTTGGATTGTGATTGTGTGTGTCTTATGCAGGCCAGAGTGGTCTGGGCAAGTCCACGCTGATGAACACCCTCTTCAAGTCCAAAGTAAGCCGAAAGTCAGTCATGGGAACTGCTGAAGAACGCATACCTAAAACTATCGAGATCAAGTCCATCAGTCATGGTAAAGGAACGTCAAGCTTTCAGCCCTGAAAGAATCCTACCGTATAAATCGCTTACAATGACGCCACAGTCAATAAATTCCGTATCGCTTGAGAGAAATAGCTCTGGTGATTTTATAGTAATTGCATGTGGGGTTTGGCTTTCCTTTGTGCAGATATTGAAGAGAAGGGTGTGAGGATGAAGCTGACAGTCATAGACACGCCAGGCTTCGGTGATCAGATCAACAATGAGAACTGGTATGGAATAATATTCCTTTAAATTCAACAACAAGGTCTGTAGCTTTTGAGATTTTTGCTCATCGTTGCTTCCTCTATGCTTCTACAGTTGGCAGCCAATAATGAAGTTCATTAATGAGCAGTATGAGCAGTACCTACAGGAGGAGATCAACATTAACAGAAAGAAGAGGATCCCTGACTCAAGAGTTCACTGCTGTATATACTTTATCCCACCTACAGGACACTGGTCAGTGCAATTTCCTTTATTTACATTCAAACTACTTTGCCAATGTCTGTGTACCATATGACCTTATGTACAGTATACAGTGGAACCTCGAGATACGAAATTAATTCGTTCCGGAGTGGCTTTTGTATCATGACTTTTTCGTGTAATGAATAGCGTTTTACATGTAAATCGCCGAATTCGTTCCAAGCTCTACAAAAACACCACATTACATTTTATAATAAGGGTAAAACCAGTATGAAATAAGAGCCAAATACATTTGAATCATTCAGTATACCGAACCAAACCGTTAATACCTGTAAATGAAGTAGATAATAGAACATAATGCAAAAAAAAAAAAAGGAAAACCTTACCTTTCGAGTGAGACGATCTCCGAAAGCAAAAGTGGCGAAGAGGAGGAGGGCAAAGAAGATAATAAAAATGGCAGAAAATAAATAGCGGGAAACATTAAACTCACGCTTCTAATTTCCATCGGATTCTTTTCCTTTTTTTGGTGGTTGACAAACCAAGTTAAGGTGTTTTACTGCCACCACCTGGACTGGAGTGTGGATGTTGACCAATGCATGATGGGAAATTGAGTTCAGTTTCTTTGGTATGCTGAATAATTTTTTGTAAAATGACGCGAAAAAACCTTTTCATATCATTTTGTGAAAAATGAATTTTTCGTGTACTGAAGCTTTTGTGTCTCGAGGTTCCACTGTATATGGTAGGTAGATATGTTACGCCACTATAAAGCTACTCATGGAGAGTTTAAATTCAAAATGCTTGATATCTATTTTCTTTGTACTAAGAACTCACTTTCACAGTGGCACGATAGTGAACTGGTAAGCACGTCCGCCTCACAGCTAGAACTTTGGCAGACACGCCAGAGCGAGAAGCTCAGGTGTTTTCATGTGCTTCTTTCATGTTCTCTCCATGCTTGCATGGGTTTCCTTGGGGTACTCTATTTTCCTCCCACAGACCCCTTGACATGCACATTAGGCAGATTGGGTGTTCCAAATACCTCCTAGATGTCTGTGAATGGTTGTGTAAAGCTGTTGAGGGTATACCCTGCCTTGCTCGGTGTTAGCTGAGATAGGCTCCAGCCTTTCCGTGGCTCTAGTAGGATTATGCAGCTTAGTGAGTGAGTGAGAGAATTTTGGAATGATGATAAGCGACATCCGCTTGTTTTACCCGTAAAATTTTTCATGAATGCATTTAAATAATAACCACCAAGGAAATTCAAACCCAGAAACTTTTTCTGTATATAATTAATAATTAAATAATTATAGTCCCCCCACCAAATGGTTCATAGTGAACAATAAAATATGCTTAACTATGTGTATAATATAAACCGGATTACAAAAAAAGTTGGGACACTACAAATTGTGAATAAAACTGAATGCAATGATGTGGAAGTGCCAAATTTCAATATTTTATTCAGAATAGAACATAGATGACAGGTCAAAAGTTTAAATTGAGAAAATGTATAATTTTACAGAAAAATGTGTTGATTTTAAATGCCATCGTGTCAACAAATCTCAAAAAATTTGGGTCAGGTAGCAATAAAAGGCTAGAAAAGTCATTTGCACTTAAAGGAACAGCTGGAAGACCAAATACCACGAATGAGCTCCATTGGCAACATGATTAAGTATAAAAAGAGCTTCTCAGAGTGGCAGTGTCTCTCAGAAACAAAGATGGGTTGCTCAAGTTTCTTTCAATACCCATAGAATTATTCAAACTTTAAATTTATGTTGCCTGGAGTAAGTTCTGTAAGATCATTATGACCAAAGTTTGGAAGCTGAGCTGACGTATGCATTCAGGCAGTCACTGGTATTTGTGAGCCATGCTGACAAAATGAGCCGGAATGCACACAGGCTTATTTATGAATCAGTCATGGAAAAAAAAATCACAATTCTGAACTCTACATAGAAGGTTGATGTAGCAACCGTGGAGGTGTTTTTAAAGGCACACTGTTAGGGTCCAAGTGTCTGATCCCTCCATTAAAACAGGCTCAATGGTACACTTGAAGAGATAGAGGTTCTGAGATTTTTGCAGGTTCGACCAATAGATGCTGTCCATTTTTTACACGCCTTCCAAGCTTGGGCTTTCCAGGTAACAACGTCTTTTCCAGAATCCACGATCCAAGAATCGAGGTACTTGAATTCCTCAACTTGCTTAAGACAGGCTCCAGATTTGGTTTCCAGCAGAGCTATACTATACTTCAGCTTACAGCAAAACCGGACTTACACCTTTTTGTCAAAAGACTTTGTGAGAGCAAGATGCTTCTGACATTCTATCAACAGTGACACTAATGTCCAAACCAGACTCGTCTTCGTATTTTCGCAGGCTTCCTGAACTGTTTTTCCATCTTCAGCGAGCAAAATATTGTTCAGCAGTAAAATAGACTTTGGTGCTGTTTCTATGGCAATATACTAAAACACTCGGAACCTCAAACGGGGTAGCCGTACCCTAATAGTTAGCGAAGAAACTTTGAGACCGAAAGGTCGCTGGTTCGATTCCCAAACCAGAAGGAAACATTTGTGGGCATGAAGGAGTGAGCTGCACCTTCCCTTCCTCCACCTTCATGGCTGAAGTGCCATTGAGCAAGGCACCTTTCCCCCAACTGCTCGATGGGTGGTCCCAATGTGTGTGGCAGCCCACTGCTCCGTGTGTGTGTGTGTGTGTGTGTGTGTGTGTGTGTGCTCACTTTGGATGGGTTAAATGCAGAGGCAATAATTTCCCTTGTGGGATTCAAACAGTATATCAAAAAGAAAACAGCTTTTGCACATGTGCTTGTATTCATACAAGTCCATATAAACACATGCAACAATGGTTTGTGTCAGACAGACACCAAGGACGCCAGCCTTGGCATATGAGTATTTATATAATGTGATGAAAGGCTGATTGTTGTTTATGCAGAACTGCAGATGTGTGTATGGGGAGGGGCGGGAGGGCTGTAGTTTGGCTTTGAACACCTCAAATATTTCGGGAAGGCTTTAGCACAACTTTTTACCACACGGCCGAGGCTGTAGAGGGCACACCGGCGTAAAGATTAAGTTCAAATACCGTAGGTGAGTGGCTGTCCATCATGGGAAACAAAGCCGTCTCACTATATTAAAGGCACAGCATTAATCTGACTTGAGTGGGGATAATAATAGCTGGCGTGGTGTGTGAATGAGAGCAGTGGCAGGCAGAAGGATGAGTGGAAAGGCAACAAGTGACAGATAGGCGAACATGAAACAAGTGACAAATCTGAGTCACATGAAATGGTCCGGACGCACAAGGGTTTGGGCGGCTTGAGGCAGCTTGCTGGAGGAAGGGTTAATGCTCTAGATTTCAAAGGGGTCTATGTACCAGGGTCAAGTTTCAGCAGAAAACAGAGCAGGTGATGACCGCCACCAAGCCTCTTTCTGCATGTTTGCGACATTGACGTAGATCAGGGGTCACTAACGTTTTTGAAACCGAGAGCTACTTCTTAGGTACCAATTAATGCGAAGGGTTTGATACACACTTCTGAAATAGCAAATTTGACTGATTTGCCTTTAATTATATGTGAATATAAATAATTAATGATATTGATCTATGTGAAGACACTAATCATGTTCATGATTTCTCACAGTAATTATCAACAACGATTTAACAAGGTAGGAAACTGATAAATATCAATATGCAACTATTAAACAATATAAACAATAATTAAATAAATTAAACAATTTTTAACAACTCAGGAACTACTTTTTAATTATCAGTTATGTAACATACGAAAATCAAATGTCACAGTTTACTTATCACCAAATCTACAGGCGTTTTTCTGCTCGTAGTGCGCTGCCCAGTGGGTAGTTAGCATGGTAGCTTCCATGACACATTTTGAAATGTCTGTTAACATTGTGCCGCTTTGCCGTCGCCCCGCAAATGAGATACGCACAGGAATCTTTCACAGTGGGAGGAAAAACAAGAACTCTTCATCCCGTTCACTGTGAAAATTTCTCTTTTCTGCCAAGTTTTCTTTTCTGCCAAGAGTAAATCAACTCGTCACCTTCATTGCACCCACTAGCATGCCACACAAGCTACTATGCTAACTATTCAACCGAGCAGTGCTCTATGAGCGGAAAAAGGCCGCGAATTAAAAACAGGTTTTGTGCAGACAGCAGTCTTTTTGCATGAAAAACTCCCAAAAAGCAACCGGTTGTCATGAAGACCAGCTCACTCACCAGATAATATAATCTGAAACATTTTTTAAAGTTTTTTTTAATATTGTAATTTTTCAATTTCACACCAAAAGAAAGTGTGATTTAAAAAAGAATAGCAATAAAAATATTAGATGCAGTTTACAGGGAAGTGGCGCGACGGTGTGCTATTTTTACAACAGGTCTGTGGGCTACTCATGTGGTCCTTGTGGGCTACCTGGTGCCCGCGGGCACCACGTTGGTGACCCCTGATGTAGATGGACCTGGAGTCAGGGGAAAGCAATGTCATCCTCATGGGCTGGTACAAGTGGAGGACGTTACCAGTGGCAGAACTGGTGAGGGTATTGTGGGTGTACTTGATCGAGGCTCGCTGTGAGCTCCAGGTGGATGAACTTGCTGGCTGCCTTGAAGGTCTTCAAGTTTGAGATTAAATGCCGTTAATAGATGAGGACCTGGCAGTGCCATCAGTTAGTGAGCCGCACGCCCAGGTCACATGCTGCTGCGGAGAAATAAATACACAGAGACAAAGACAAACAGAGAGGTGGGCAGCATGTGCAGCAGAGCTGTGAGAATTTATTACAGGTCAAAGGTCACATTGTGCTATATTTGTTTGTCCTATAAGACAATGCAGTAGATTATGATAAGATATTATATTAGATGTATAGGATTTTATTAATAATGTGTGAACTAGTGGAAGAGAAGTAATCCAGTGTTGGGACCAGCCCAGCTTCTTTAATCCTTTTAGAAATTTCCTCAGTCATTTTTACGATGTCGCCCTCTGTAGACCTCATTTTACATAATTTAATTCCTAAGTTTTGTTTATTGATAATTTTATTTGTGTCGCAAATCAATTATTAATACATTAAAAAGAGTAGATCTAAATAAATAATTTTATATGCATAAATTAGAACAGTTCATCATCATCTTCTTCCGCTTGATCCTGGATCGGGTCGCTGGGGCAGCAGCCTAAGCAGTCAGGTCCAGACACCCCTCTCCATGGCCACTTCTTCCAGCTCCTCCCGGGGGACACCAAGGTGTTCCCAGACCAGCCGAGAGACACACCTTCCAGCGTGTTCTATTATATGTATAAATCCTAATGAGCAACAATCTTTTTGAGTATACTTTAATACAGTCTTCCCTCGCTACACCGCGCTTCAGGTTCTG
>JAQNCB010000005.1:7021249-7037002 GCA_030068295.1 Euristhmus nudiceps | reverse complement strand
GTATGTGTGTGTATATATATAGGGAGAGAGAGAGAGGGGAAATTGTTTGTATAAAAGACTCTAGCACATGCAAATAATTATTGTAAATCAAATTTGACTGAAACAATGCAAGTAAACATCTCTACATTAATTTACATAAGAGCAGTAATCCATAAAATGTAAACTAAACATAGTCAGTAATTTGGCATGACCACGGATAGGTACAGATACCAAACACACTAGTTGGGATTGAATCACAGCCTGCTACCAAATACAGCAGTGTTTCTACTGTTATCTAATAAATATGCTGTTCATATACTAGTGGACAATGTTTGTTGGGCATGGGACCTGAAAAGGACATTTTGTATTTAAAAAGCATAAATTAGAACAATATCATGGAATGAGTGGGCCAGGTTTCTTCATCCCAATACCAAAGCCTGGTCTCCTGCTGTATTGCTGTACTGCTTAAGGTGGCAGAACCAAGTATTAAGTGTAGGGACAGTGAAATTTTCACAATGGGTAGAGTAGTATTGTGTTGTTGAGTTTTTGTCAAGTCAATCAAGTTCTTTTGAAACTTGTGTATTTTGTATGTTCGAGTTGTCTTTTGTATTAAACGTTGATTGAAGATCAGAAACAATAAAATGTTATGAATAAACAAAACTGGAGGGAATTATAAAAGGTGCAAATACTTTTTCATGGCACTGAACTTCAATTAGGATGCAGTTATTTAATAATTATTTAGAAAACACTTGGACCGCTATTTTTATGTTGAAAACTCTGTAGCATGCATTAAGCAATTAGTAAATGGTTATTAGTCTGTAATGTTAAATTAAGGCAAGACTCATTTTATTAAATCATAATGTACAACAACTGTGAAACACAACGCTTATTTCTATGCACAACCAAAGAAAATGTAGCATAAGCTAAAAGTAAGATGCTAATATTAGCCGTGAGGGCTGCTCCGGGGATCAAATTATTACCTGGAAGTCTAATAGTACTATTACCCAGAAGATTGTATGAATTCGGAAAAGATTTGGTCTATGCTACTTAAACCACACCTAACTGTATAACCGTAGAAGTTTATGTTAAGAATTTATGGAATGTTGTGCAAACCTCCATATTTCCCAGAGTGTGCTAGCTTCTCATGTCATCAAGCTTAAACTGGAGTGCTCATTGGCCCAATAAACTTAATTTGTTCGTTCGACATATTTGAGCTCTCAATGAGCTGTTCGTTTCTATAGTAGTAGTTCATTTAAAAAAAAAAAAAAAGACTAAGGAAAAGCCAGATGAATTTCTGATAGGGGGTATTTTAATGTATTCTAAATGCATTAAACAATCATTTACTGTCACTTTCACTCCTAATTATTAAATTTAATGCTCACTGACATCTTTCACTGCAGTAACAATGCAAATTTCCTTATCTTGGACAAATACAGAATTGTCTTATCTTGGCTTAGCTAATCTTATCTTATGGCGGCTTATTTTTGATTACTAAGTGCATGAGCAGGAAGCCCAAATATTGCGGTCACATGGCTTCAATATTGTCGATGGTTTTATGTGTGAATCAGCTCGAGTTCTGTAAAAGCTGCAATGCATTATTTGCCGTTCTGTCATCATACAAAATGTGACACCAATTTTATCAATACTATTAAGTACAAACTACAATTTTTTTTTTGTAAAATGTTATGTAAAATGTTATCGTAAATACTGCCAATCCCAGGATGTAAAAACGCTTTCCTTAAAAAAAATGTACACGCACCTACAATAAACCTGTTAGTGGTCTCAGGTACTCTTTGAAGTTTTGTAAGTAAATAAACAAGTAGGTTTTATTGGGCACGTTGGAGAATCCCTGCGGTTCTTTTGGAAACTTTGATGCACTTGCATCTTTTTTGCATCCAAAACCCAACAGCTTTCATTCTGCTTCTTTGTCTGAAAAGTAGTCTGTTGCATAACACGTCACTTTTCTGTTGGATTTATTGCTACTGAATCAACACCGTTCAGCATTAAATATTTTTGAAGGTAATGTTTGGAAATCTAAACTGTTGTTGTACTGGCTCAGAGCTGCAGAAATGAGCTTTAACAAAATCTCTGCTGAATATCGGGCGTCTCGGATTTGTACACACTATTGAATATTGAGACATAAATTCCGTGGTCTCATGCATTAACCTGACAACCCACAGATTCATAACAATGAGAAGATTAAATCTGAATACAATAATCTGTAAATTTCTTATCAGCCAACCAGACATGGATTTTAGGATTATGATTGCTTCATTTGTGTCTCCTATTAATCAGATAATAGCACTGAAGCAATTTTCAACAGCTTTATCAAATATGATCAGCTAAAATTTTTGGGAGCATGTGGGATATCAGGTCCATGCATGGGTGCCACAGAATTCACATGTACAGCATCTGTCAAAAGTTGGACACTCTTTTGCCCATTCTAATGAAAAAAAGAAAGTGTCTGAACCTTTGAATGGTAGCCAGGAATCAAATTCTGTGTTTTGATGTATTGGTATCTAGAAGTGAGCAAAATTTCAACGTTCTTTGAAATTGTTTTCAGACTGTAAAGGATTGAAATTGCAGGGGAAAAAAATAAGTAAGCATAGGAGCAGGATTGTATTAATACAGTTCAGTGCAAGTCAAGTTGGGAAGGTATTTCTACCCGTAGTATTTTTTCCTGACATAGCCTGATAGGACAGTGCTTCTTTAAATGGAGAAGACAGCACTTGGTAAAAATTATTCAAATCTCAGGAATTTTTTTTTATGTGGGTGCAAAGTCGTATTAGCTTCTATTTTAATAATTTTTTCAGCAGATATTTGGAAACTGAGTCTCAGAATGATGTCGTTCATACCCATTTTAACATGTACAAGTATAGGATTTGGTCCATTAATGTCAACTGAAATACTGAAAGAAATTACATTTAAACCATGCTTTGTTGACTTTAACATTGATTACATCATTCTTAGATTCTGTTTTTAAGTAACCAGTCATAAATTCATTAACAAAGCAGCTCTCATGATAAGATTTTGCAATTGGACAGATTTTAATAAGAGTTTTGACTGAGATGAACTTTCAACAAGTGCTGTGTTCTCCTTTAATTTAGTTAGAAATTATAACCCATCATTTTCAGATGTGTTATTATTGAGTTCTTATAGTTGGGTTTGTTTATTTTGGCCATATGAATGGGAATGGATTTAATGGAAATCTCAATTCAAAAGCAATCAGCTTGTAAATAATGACAGTCTGGTGGTACTGGGTGACCCGTGGGTGCGAATTTCAAGAATAACAGGAATAAGAAGCTCTATAGCGCTGATAAGATTTCAACATACTGTATGATAACATTCGTGAAATCAGTCTGTACTGACGGGTTTATCTTCACTCATAGTTACAGCAGTTCTCGACTACGAGAAGATTGAGAGCTTCTGGTATAGTGGTTAGATAAATGTTTTGGATGCATTTGACATTAAATCAGTTGCAGACACACTACACATCCACACACGTGCATACGCACTTAAAGCACTATTTACTGAGACGAGTGAAGTGCAGTCATGCTGACAGGATCAGCTGATGTGAGATTTTATTTATACTGATTGTTTCCTTCTTACTGTTGTTTACTTGCAGCTTGTGTAGGACTTGCAGATGCCTTGTGGGAAACGTGTGCAAGGCTCTATACAAGCTGCTGACGTGCTTGTTCTCTGTGTGAGCCCCCTGGCCCCATGATTGGTGGTGTGGTAGTTGCTAATTTTGGAGAGTAGATTCAGCCCCCTTTGCAGGATCAGGGCCCTCCTGTCAGCATGCAAGCGTATTAAAGAAACCGTGTATACTCTGGCGGTGAAAGAGGCTATTGGGAGAACCAGACAAAAAGAGGCCACATAATGCTTAAATTACCATACAATACGCATTTACTGCATGCTCTTACAGTCTTAAAAATCATTGTTGTGTCCGTGCGTGCTGTGCTCAGCATAATACACCTGAATGATATTTGAAAAGAAGAAGGGAGAAAAAATAACGGATACTGTTGCTGAAAAGGCAACACAGCCATGAATGGCAGACACTGGCAGATCTTTTTAGACACATCTTTGGTGTGACAGTTCAGTTGGAAAAGCTTGGGAAAGGCTCGATTATGCTGCGGAATACATAGTTTCCACAGTTATTTTTAGTATGTAGGTGGGAATAGTATGTCGTAACACTCAGCTAGTTTCAAAAGGAAAGCCCATGGTATGAAATGTCATGCAAAGCCTTATCTTGCCTATCAAGCAATTAAATTAATCATGTATACCAATGTGAAGTATTAAAATTATACAGTAGTAATCCCAACGCTAGGGTTGCTGCAATCGATTATTATGTAGATTTTTCCATTGAGTAATCAGGTGACAGCTTTTTTTTTTGCTATAAAGGCATCTGCCTTTAAATGACGAACTTGTACATTTGCGGTTTTAGAATCATTTATATTTCGGATTTAAATTGCAAACTATTTATATCAAATATGAACTCGTGATCTGGTTACTACAGAGTGTATTTTATTTGCCAGCTGCCCTGTTGCATTCTGGGTTTAAAGGAATTGATTTTCTGAAATGCAAAAACTAAATTAATTTAACTTTAATAAACACAGTAAAAATTGACATTCTGTTGTGCAACTTGATGTTAAAATGAAACTTATTAACTAGTAAGCATGTATTGATTTTGTATCATACAACATCCTGGATATTAATGGAAAAAACACTTTATACAATGAAAGTTCTGTAGTTTTTTTTAATGACATGAGGATTTAGCCTTCATTCAGTAGTGTCAGTGATAAAATTTGAAGTAAATCAAGCTAAGCAATGTATATATTTTAAATAAAATTTTTGAAAATGACAAAGCAATGAATATATTTTGTGGAGTTTATTTTCATTAAAAATCCCCTCCGTTTAATTTCTGTGCCAAATCCTGAAACTGGAGTTGTTTTGGCCAAGTTCTGTAACGGGGATGGACTCTGGTTCTGATTTTCGGTTTAAAAATGCGCTTCTTACCACGCATTTGTTTACAAAAAGTCACCTTTAAATTTTGCACTGACAACGGCTAAGCATTACATAAGTAACAATAACTAACTAAGCTGCTCCAAGCATAATGCCACTCGGGTTTTACTGATTCACGACTGCTTAATATTTTGAACAAACTATTAAAGCCCGTCACTGAGATTTTGTGTAATTATTATAATAATGGCATGAATGCTATTTTCTCTGATCCGTCTTTCCCAGTCTGAACCATCATAGTATTTACTTTTTTTTTTTTTTTTTTTTTTTTTTTTTTTCCTTTTCACATACCCATTGCATGAACATGCTTTGTGACAGTAATGATCATCCATGCTGAACACTGAGCCATTTATAGATATAAATAAAACAGCTTCAAGGAAAGAGAATTAGCATCAAAGATGTAAGTGAATCGATTTTCTTTTACTCGTTTCAGCTCTCCACTGAACAAAGTAAAAATGTAGACAAAAGTAGAGATAAGGATGTTTGCGCGCATGCTAATGTTCTTCTGTTATTCTGAATTTAGAGCTTGAGAACTTTGAGGTGTGTAAATAGCATATTAAAACATTTTTCAATTCAGAAATGTGGGATATGCTGATATTACTAGGGTTATGAGTGCACTTTTGTGTATACTTTTCATGTATACTGGACTTGTTGTACACAAACCAAATAGAAGAGTTTGCATAGCCATGTAAAGAGCTTAGTAAGAATATATTGTGCATGTAAACCTTGTGTTTGCTGCAGTTGCTCCATTTACCAGTAGTTTGACATTTACAAGTTCCATAATGTTGTAAATTTCAGTCATTTAATATGACTGAATTTTGCCCCTTTATCACTTAGCTTTGAAATGCACCTTTTTCGCGTCGTATTGTACTTAATCTCAAAGTGAATTAGTCTCTTACGCAGCTCTTGCACCTGATCCCATGTGCACTCGGAGCCTGTTTTGAGCTGTGTTTGAAAGTCATCAACTGTTTCTTAAGTGACTTATAATAAACAATTATGCAGCCAAGGATTGGTGTACGTCACTGAATAGTCCATGAGATGAAACTCAAGGAGACTATTCAATATGGCGATATCCACAAAGCCTGAGGTGTTTAAATTGTTTGTGTTACACAGGAATATGGTTATAGCTTAATTTTTTTGCATGGTTTAAGTATGAAGAGATAGGTGAGCTCTGTGTACCACACAAGCAGAGCATAGCTTTTTAAACTAATTTAAATGTTAAGTACGGTATATTCTCCATGGAAACATTAAAAAAACGAACTAAAATTAGATTTTTAATTTGCTTTTCTATTTGTCAGGTGCGACAATCACGCCACTTGCCCCATCACAACGTTCATGCGCACTTCATAAGAGCATATTTTGAAATGCAAAGTTTGGATAAAGTGCTTTTTGCATTTAAAAACATAAAGGCACGATTGTGTCACTTCTACGACCCCCGTATTTTTTAGAATGGCTTTTAGTTACATTTCAGAATCGGTGAAGGTGAGAAATCTTGTGTGTTTATCCTGAATGGATAATGTTTCAATGGACAATTTCTGTTAAACCCCAGCTAGTGGAATCAGGTTGTTGTGTAGTGTACACTAATGAAAATTACCATTACCAGGGTTGCTCCAACATTGAAAGGGTCGATGTATGCTGCTGTTTTTGCTAATTTTTTTTTGGAATTTCCCTTATTTAAATACTAAATGTAAATCTTGGTTCATGTCGTTCTTGCTGGCACCCGTACTTGCTCACACAGCTGTTTTGCTTTCACTCTTGGCACCATCTTGTCCCCTGCCTTTGTTCGTTTTTCACATGTGATTGCGAGAGAGTGGATTTTGGGTTCCCCGAGTTTGGATGGTGCGTTTACTCCAGTCTTCACAAATGACATTGAAGCAATATAACGTTCCTCTCAGACAGAGAAGCTGCAGATTTCCTCCTCCGAGCGCCACTGTTGCTAGTCACCGGACTCCCTGGGGTTTGCTGCAGTCTTGTTTGTGTTGTAGCGCTGGCATTTTCTGGCTTTGTGCCCAGAGCGAATCCACCCCACCGTCCCCTTCCTCCTCCACCATCTTGTCTGCTTTCACCATGCTCCCCGTCAACACACCGCCTCTTGCCTGTCGATACAATGCATTTCCATTATCGAGCCATACAGCTGTTTGGAAAAAGAGTATATTATGTGATGAAGTATAAAGTAGTCTTTGTTTTTTGTAGCATGATTGTGGCTTCAGGAAGCCCAATTATATTTCCAGACTAATTCTAAAACAATGAGAGATGTGCTCATGTAAATGGATTGGAGATTGCTTGGTGAGCACACCAGTGCTGGGAAACACATGGGTTTCAAATTTAATCAAATCAAGATATTAGCATCTGCTGTTATTTAATACGGAGAAAGAGTGTATTTAATGTGTAGTGATGTCCTGCTGGAGCATAATCAAAAGCTACAGGAGTGAAGATTCTGTATAATGAAACATGATGCACAGAACTATCTTGATAAATATTAGCCATATTTTATTGTATTACAGTTACAGAGTTTACTGTTGGCAGTAGTGAAAGATGGAAGAGCTGGGGTTTCATACAAAACAGAAGCATGCACTTTGCAGAAAGAACTGGAATTATGGTTAAAGACACAAACGTACAAACCCATCCGCATACAACCCGAATATCCATTGGTGTCCTTGTCACCTTCATTTTTGTGAATGAATCCCACCAAAAAAGGTTTGTGTTCAGGCACAGTGTTTCCCGGTGTCGAATTAGATACATCGGAAACTTGATTCCTAGCCACATGTCAATGTCTATTAATCACCGTTGTTGTTGTTTTTCCCAGCCATGTTGCATGTCTTGCCAATTGACACTCGGTGAACTTGCCTGTTCTCTCTGTGTATTTCCTTTCAAAGGCCATTATAAACTTAAAAGATCCTGTTCACCCCAAGTTACACCAACAAATCTTATTTCAAAAATAATAAAAAAATTTCCACAGCATGTTCCCTTAACAGTAGCGCACTGCACAATGGCTTGTGCTCACAAAGTAGGAGTGGTCGCGTGCATCCGAGCCCAGGCTTTTTAATGTTGTGTTTGCCGCAGCACTCGGTACCAAAAAAGTAACAACGCAGCCTTTTCCGAGATCCCTTTCCCACCTGGTTCTATATGTGTACCTGTACTTGGTGATCAGGACAGCTCGCATGTATGTCGGTTCACACCTGCATTTCCAAATGCGTCTCAGGTGGTCTCTTGTCATATCTCAGTTCCCTGTTGTGTATGCAAATAAGCATGTATGTTTTCATGTGCTTTTGTTTTGTTTTTAACTGGCAAAGAGGAAGGGTTTGGGTATAAAATTGTCTTCCCTTATTATAAAGTCATTACAGTGGTACCTCTAGATATGAAATTAGTTCATTCCGGAGTGGCTTTCGTATCATGTTTTTTTCGCGTCATGAATCATGTTTTACATGTAAATCGCTTTATTCCTTCCAAGCTCTACAAAAACACCACATTAAAGTTTATAATCAGGGTAATACCAGAACGAAATATGGGCCAAATACATTTGAATTATTCAATATACCTAACCTAAATGTTAATACTGTTAATGAAGTAAATAATAGAACACGATGCAAAAAAAGTGGAAAATAATAGGAAACTGTGGAACCTTACCTTTCGAGTGAGACAATATCCAAAAGCAAAAGTAGCGAGGAGGAGTGAAAAGAAAATAATAAAAATGGCAGGAAAGATATTTATGCAAACTAATTTACACTTAAAACACATCGGATTCCTCTTCTTTTCCTTTTTTTGGGTGATGTATTACCACCACCACCATCTGGACTGGAGAGGAAGAGCAGGATCATGGTACTGAACATGATGGGAAATTGTATTCCGTTTCTTTCGTATGATGAACAATTTTTTCCTAAAATGAAGCGAAAAAGCCTTTGCATATCATTTCATAAAATGAATTTTTTTTGTGTACTGAAGCTTTTGTTTCTCGAGGTTCCAGTGCATTTGTTTGATAATTTGATACATCATTTTCTGAGCACATTCTGATATAAAACAGCTTTTGTGTACTCTGTATGTTCAAATCAGAAATATCCCCCCCCCCCGCCCAAAAAAAAAAAAAAAGAACGCAAAGGACTCCGAGCCACAAATTCAATTTTGATTTTTAAAAAAAATTTGTTCAGCTTGGGTGCCTTGGAAGATATTACACAGACTAACCTTACTTTACCTCATATTACTTTTCGGTCGTTATAACAACACCGTGGTGAGCCTGGAACCAGAAGGTATCTTAATACAAGAGTTGTTCCGAGATGCTTTATCACACGTCGAGGTTTCTACCATGCTGCTGCGGATTGGTGTGAAGCCTTCGTTCTGAAATGAGTGTCAGAAGATTGTGTCCTCAGCACAACCCTGAACAGAAAAGACATGAATTGGTTACACAACTGGAGGGGGCTGTGATTGAGTCTTTTTGAGGTGGCTTTTCGTTTAGTTTTTTACACTGTATATGCTGCCTAACTGTCACTTGTTGCTAGCGAGTGACTATTGTTCTTAACTTCGAATACGTAGGCAGTACAGAGAGTCAGTCAGTGACAGCAGACTGTTTGAAACCAGCTGATTGTACTTGGAATAGAGTACAAGACAATGCAATAGACTTTGTCATTGCACGTTCTGCACTTAAAGAAGAGTTTAAAAGCGATAAAGTAGAACAGTTTAGAGTATAAATGTAATTTTTTTTATTTTTCGATGAGTATTTAAAAAAAAAATTCTGCGATGCACTGAAGCTGCAGAACCTGAAGCACGATATAGCGAGTGATGACTGTATTGCAAATAGAAAAGAAAAAAATGCATGAGTGTACTGTTGCAGTAAGATGTCAGTTCAAATATCAGAACCAATCAAAATACTTGAGAGAAATGCTCGCACAGGCCAAAACGTACGAGATCCCATTTGCACCGAGGGTTAATTTGGAACAGGTAATTAGCCTAATGTGCATGTCTTTGGAGTATGGGAGGAGACTGGAGGAAATATCTGCACCATGGATTTGAACCCAGGACCGTCCTTTTTGTGTGGCAGACATGCTAACCACTATGCCACAGTGCCACCTGATTGCATGTACACACACACAGCAGAGCAAATGCACTTGTGCATTTAAAATATCAGTCCTTTATGCAGAGACTGTGTTTAAGGTGTGAATGGCTCAGGGGAAGAAGCTGTTTGTAAATCTGGAAGAGTGGAATTTAATCGACTTGTAGCACTGTCTGGAGGGCAGCAGACCACGCTGGTGATGGGCTAGGTGAGAGAGGGCAGCTGTTATGGAGTTGGCCCTGCTGAGGCAGTGGGACCTGACTATAAAGTTCAGGCGGGCAGAGAGCAGCTGATGATTTTTCCTGCTGAGTTTATTCCTCGCTGATGGTCTTCCTGTCCCCATCTATGCAGCCTGCATTCCTCACACACAGACAGTATGTAAGTACTCTCCACAGAGGAGCGATAGAAGGTCAGCCGCAGCTTTTTACTCAGGTTGCAATCTCAGGAAGTGCAGCAGCTACTCAGTCTGAGTGTTTATAGTCCAGAAGTCGTCATCAGAAATTTGTGTGCCCAGGAACTAGAAAGAAGTGGCCGGTTCCATGCAATCTTCACCGATGAGAAAAGGAGCAGGATATGAGTGGTTTCTTCTAAAGTTCTTTAGGGGTTTTTTGGGTGTTCAGTGTCGGGTTGTTTTCTGAACACCAGCTAGTTTTCTCACTTTGGCACGGTGCGGATGAGCTGATGAGTGCAGTCATGTGTAAAGTGAAAATATGAGAGGGCTCAGCATACAACCCTGTGTGCCACTTCTGGGGTAAACATCAGGACAGTTTGCCATTTCTGATTTGAACAAGCAATCAAAAATACAAAAAAAAAAAAAACTGCCCAAACTGTTATCTAACAAACGAATAAAAAAAATTAATAAAAAAAAAAAAAAACAATTTTGTTCTCTCGGTTGATTATGGAAAGAACCAATTTTACTTGGACCAGGAAGCAAAAGACATCTCCCTCCTTTTCGTCACAGTCGTGTGTGCTTTTGTTGTCCACCACATAAAAATAAGTGGTCAAAATGTCCAGTGGGAAATATGCCAGATAAATAAATTAATTACTGTCATACCTGGAACTGGAAAAAAACACCTGATAATGAAATTGTACACATGTTCATGTATAGCAGGAGAGTTTGGAAGACTGCAGGTACTGGGAATGCATCCGAGCTGTTCTCAGTGATCCAAGTGGTCAGATCCCCAAGGGTCTTTGTCATGCATTTGTCCTTATTCATCCCAGCATTTTTATCTCATCAAATGTCTATTCTTTTTGTCAATCTGAGGGAATTTGAGTGTCCATCGCAGCAATGTGACATCCAATATTATTATTATTATTATTATTTATCGCCACAGCTCAGGGGAGCTGTAGGCGTTCAATCACCATGTTTCGAGCATTGGCAGCTCCACCACACCAAGTCAGGATGTTGTAATTTCTGCTTGTGCGTCTTGTCTTATGGTGAGTGAACAAGAGGCTGGGTACGACTGAGGGGCGCCACTCTGCATCAGCAGTTGGACACTCGTGGTTAAGACCTTGCCCAGGGGTCCTAGCACGGTGGGCGTCTCACTGAGATTCGATCCCACGACCTCCTGATCATGACCCAGCACTCTAACCGCTACGCAATCGGCCCCACATCCAATATGTTTGCATAATAATCAATTAACATTAAATGGACAGTGAGGTTCAATACAGTTTTCTCATTGTACAGTGGTGCAGTGATTGGGTGCTTGGTTTCATAACCGAGAGGTCTTGAGTTTGAATCCTATCAGACTCCCACTATACTAAGACCCCAGGGCAAGGTCTCAAGCAAAAGTGTGTCTCTGTCCACCCAGCGGTATAAATGGGTACCAGTAAAATACTGGGGAAGTCAAATGCAATGGATTGTAACTTGTAGTTACTTCACGCTGCAGAAACCGGGATAGGCTTTGGCTTGATGAGCCAGTTGGATTGGGTGTACCGGTATATAAAAAAAAATCCCCAGCAGACTTTACTTACCTTCCTTATATTATTAGGAAATTCATATTGTGGTAGTGCTTCATACCAGTACTCACTTTAATACCAGTATACCTCCCAGCCTCTGATATCATTAGTCTTGAATTATCTGTTTAAGCAAAAGGTGTTATTAATATGTGATTAGCGCTGAGTGGGTACGTACTTGGATGATTTCTTGGTGAGTATTAAGAAAATGGGGAATAAGGAAATTCTTTTATCACATTAAACAATATGCAAATTAATTTAAACACAACTTCCTTTTTGCAGGAGTAATTTTTAGCATCTGTTTGTTGTTTTTTTCCTGTTGGATGTTCTCCAAGTGAATCTTCAGCTTAAGTGCTTCCTCTTCTGCTCTGTGTTAAATTTAGGTGTTTAGGACATAATTACCATTTGCACATGTTGCCTCTTTTTGCAGTTGGGAGAACCTTGAGGCAAGAACCACAGGAAGAAATACATTTGATGGAAGAAAAGAAAAAGAAAAAGCAAGAAGAAAAGAAGAAAAAGGAAGCTGCTCAGAAAAAGGTGAAGGGTGTCTTTTAATTTCTTTCTTTTTTTTTTTTTTTTTTTTTTTAAAGACGTGGGAGCTGAGTAAAGTGTGTTTACTTAGCACCTCCTACATCCTCTCGCTTCTTACACTGGAGGGGATTTCCACCCGCCATCTTTGTACCGGTACTCTGTATTATATACCCAAAAAAAAGAACCAAGGATTTGAGCAATTCTTGTGAATGAGGGAGATGTTCAAAACGCTGGGTATCAAACTGAAAAAATGTCTTAATTTCTGGACTTCATTGGTGATATTCTCAGGGTAATGCTAGCATGGCGGAGAAAACAAAAATAAATTTGTCATATGGTACGTGGTGTTAAAATGTGAAAATGGATGGATTTCGACAATGTTTTTATTATACTATATATATATATATTCTTTTATATATATATATATATATATATATATATATAAATATTCTTTATAAATTATTTGAACAGAACTCAATATCTGCAGAATAATTCAAACAAACTTGGACTGATATAAAAAATAAAATACTGTACTGTTGAACATTTTCAGCAGTGCTGCTCCATCATTTTCTAAATGTATATTACTGAACCCTCACTGATTTGGAGAAGCTTTGCTAAAGTTGAAATGGTCCATGATACATTAGAGACCGTTTAACCACAAATGGCTTGTGAACATGTTCTGCTCATATGGAAATCTCTCAGCACGGTGGAACTATGTTTAATATCCAAGTTATTCCCTCTGAAGGCCACTGTAGCTTTGTGAGTCCTCACACACTTAACAGACTGAGTTTGGTAACTCATTATACTTTGATTAGTTAACTGCCCTCAAGAGTGTCTTAATTACATTTGTGACTGAAATACATGTGTATGAACTCTAAAATGAATCTGGGAGAAGGATTGTGAAAAAAGTGCCTTATTCACGCAATTATTATTATAATTCTTTTTTACATATTTGTCCACAGTTCCTCTTGTAATTCAGCCACACTTGTTCAGTCATTTGGATACAGGCACTATATACTTATTTGTGTGCGTATATATATATAATATTGGTGTATGTGTGTATGTACACACAAGCACAGAATACTAAAAGATATACATAATGAATTTTTTTAAATATTAATGCCTTTATTAAATATTACATAAAAATATGTTCCACCTCTAGTCTTTTCTTCAGTTTATTAAAGAGTAACAAATGGTGATTTCATATCCAGTTGAAGAATATTTCCTAACCGCCAAGTCATAAGGAGGACCAGATATTTTCAGATGTTTAAAATGTAGATTTTGTCTGTTTTGGGGATTGTTGTTCTTGGCCAGGTAAAATGTCAAGCTATTTCTGATATGTTTCAAGGACCTGCTTATGTTGTAGTAAGGAATGCTTTTTATTACGCATCTGTTTGCATTAGGGCTGATTCTGCCATGTTCAATTGAGTGTCCTGCATTATCTGTATGCTTACTTGACAGACTCGACGTGCGAGGCATGTCTTTGCATATGGTACAAACAACTGTTGTCTTCAGAGTGTCCATTATGTGAAAATTCACCAGTTCCTTATAGCTCATGTCAAATTGTTTCGACACCACATCCTACCGTATTGGCAAAATTGAGACGGGTGAGTGCTAGATGGACTTGTGAACAAAGTCTGATTCAGGAAACAACTTGGGGTGCTTTATCTGAGATTTTTCAGCACAAATGATAAAATGCAACATGGCAGTCACTTTCTAAAGTCAGATTACGCACCGGATTAGACATGCGATTGCAATGTGAAAAATGTTCCTTTTTCTGTGTTCATTTCACGCTGCGACTGTCTCTAGTGTCCCGAGTGATGGTGATGGCGTCTTTTAGTGGTGATGACAGTGTAGATATCTTCAACAGAAAGTGATGGCTTACTGGCGGGGCAAACAGCAGAAGCTATGCGAGGGCATGCTGGGCAGCAAGAACTGGATATAGTGTTGTGTTTAAGAGTGCACTCTAGCCGAGGCAATGTCACATTACTTTCCTATGGTTTATTAATGCTATATTTACAGTGGTTATCTCTTACAATAGAAACAGAAGAAGAAATGTTTAAAGGTAAATCTACATAGTGATTGAAATTTGGTGACCATCCTCTTAATCCACTTCTAATCTTTCTTTTCAGGCTGCTGAACAGGAAACCAAAGGTGAGTTCTCATTCTAATGTCTTTAATCTCCATCACTGAATGTATTTATTGCACTTGGACAAGTTTCCCAGAAATCAGGATTAACAATGCTGATGTCCTTTAAACTTTAAACGGAGTCAGTGAACTATTATGATTCCTTATTGCCTAAAGTTATGATTCGTCACTCATGTCTTCATTACGGTTATGAATTTACCTCCTTATGTGCATGATTACATCAGTGTTGCACCATCATTACCTCAGTCATCTCCATGAATATCACCTGGATTATATATAATCATATGGATTATCTCAGTGTCTGATCTATTTTATGATAAAGACCAGCTTCAATATACTTGAACACTAATTACCCAGTTAGTTACTAAAGAAATTGTCCATTTGGCACAAAATTTAGATTCAAATATGATTTTTATTGAATTTAAAAGGATTTTATTGCTTCTGTTAGTGTTGTCTGTAGCACATAACAGCAAGGTGTTCTATAGAAATAGTACACTGCTGAATGCAGTGATTGACCAATCAGAATTGACCAATGCAGTATCTAAATGAGCTGTGAAATAAGTAGAATTACCGGTATTCAACACTTTCTGGCCAATCAGAATTAAATTCATTTCAATTTATTTTTATTTTCTTTGTTCTTTGAACAGTGGACATTTTCACCAAATAGCTTTGTAGAACTATATAAATTCCAGATATAACTTCAATGTGTCGCAAATGTGCAAACCGTAGCTGACAGAAGAAGAGCAGGCGTGCTCACACTTTTTCAGCCTGCGAGCTACTTATAAAATGACCAAGTCACAAAGCTCTACCCACTACAAAAATCCAAAACATATATTTATTTTCAAATATATTCAGGATACTTTATGTGCTCAATGTATGTTGATGTACCTGCATAACCACATGAGCCAAAATTGAACAACACAACATAATTAACTATTAACATTTTGTGTAATTACCCGAGTTTACTTTAATAACTTGTACCGAATTGAATCAGCCGGGGATGCATATCCCGGACTGTAGCTGCTGACAACCAACCTCAAGCCTCTTGCTATTAACGATCACGTGACTCACCCGGAACG
>JAQNCB010000005.1:6937083-6954302 GCA_030068295.1 Euristhmus nudiceps | reverse complement strand
AACAAAAGCGGTCATTGTCCTTCCTCCAGCAAGTGCGGGGACAAAGAGGAAGACTTTCTCATGGTGTGCGAGCCTGTAGTGAAGACGATCACTAGCACTTCCTTCAAAAGACGACAAAGTGAACATAGCAGGATGCGGGCTTCAAACCAAATAAGTGTTTCTTGTAACCCAGTAGACAAGGTGCATTTTATGTTGTATTTGGTACAAAAATAACGGAACAAAAGAGACCGGTGTGGAAAGAAATGGATGGTTTATCACAGCACTTACCAAGAGCATCAAGCTCCGACTTCAATGCCAACAAATCACACATGGAAAGCTGGAACTAAAAAGAAAAAGCAATCTACACAGCTATTCCATGCTCTATTTTTTTTTTTTTAAACTCTAAATGGATTTTTTTCCCTCGTCCCTCCATTGGATGGACTTGAAATGGTAGCAAATGAAGGGTAGTTTAAAAAAAATGCAAAACTGATCCTGAAGCATTCTCATGTATTAAAAAAAAAAAAAAAAAAACCTGAGTAAATATTACTGTTACTCCAAAATCATTAGCCTTTTTTTTTTTTTTTTATCCGGAGATGCTAGGCATGTCCATTTGTGGTAATAGATCCTGCGGGGCCCTTACGCCTGGCGGCCCCACCTTCCTTGGATAATAAGTGTGGCCACTGAGTGCCTATCTGTTGTGGCGCCCGCTGTGCCCACGCTGACTCTGAAGCCACTGTGCCAGACCGGTGCGCCCGATGCCAGAGCGTACTTGGAGCTGCTGTTTGGCCTGGCGCGGAGTGGCAGCTCTCTCAGAAATGGCCCGACAGTACTCTTGCGCCAGCATTTGACCTCGTCTCAACTCAACTTAAGACTATTTTCATGCAAAGATCACTTTAGCTGGAAGTGGACACGATTCTTTCACATCAATTATTGTTTTTTTTTTTTTTTTTTTTTTTTTTTAATTCCCTGGAATTGCAAGTGGTGTTATTTTTTTTTTGGTCGTTTTTGTTTGGTCAACATTGCTGTTATTGTTTTTATGATCCATTATGCTCTGTGTGAGTGAGAACATGTGTTTGAGAGAATGGGAGTTCATGGAGTGGTTATGGTTTTACAGTAGCTGCTCTTTACTGTCCCATTTCACAGCACGTGTGCAGGAACGTTTGGAGAAAGAGGCGTGTCTATGCTTTTTGAATTGCAACAGATCCTCTTACTATGCCATGTCAGCTGATCACGCTGATCCAGAGTGACGGCATGTGGATTTTCCTTTTCGGTGTTTCTCTTATGAATCAACTGACTTTAGGGGCGCATCGTTACTAGATCTAGGAAGCTGTACAGTAGTAGAGTGTTCGATATGCTCAGCCTGCCTGCTACCTTTTCATCGCCCACTCCTTCTCTTTCCTTGTCTGGTTTGCTACCTGTTTATATTTGGCTCCGTCCTGCGAGGCCTGTAGTCATACTGGTGCTGAAGACAAAACAGCACAACCGCTTTCTTTATCACTCCTCATTGTTGCAGTAATAAAAGCAAATGACAAGAGACTCTTTTTCTATGCAAAGTCTGCGTGAGGAACACGTTCATGGTCACTCAGTACAGTGGCTGGTCCCCCCCCCCCCCCGTCCGTCGTCTATCATTTTCTGATTTCTGAGACGGCAGCTTCCTCTTCTTCTGGCCTTCAGTGTTTGTGTATTTGCATCTCTGGATAGCAGAAGAAAAAAAGGGTGCCACATATCTGAATTTCGCCCTCGTTGCTTTCTCTGAATGACTTTGTAAACTATGTGCGTGCAGTCTCAGGGCAGATTCAGAGAACTGCAAACTTAGTTCACCAAAATTCATATAGTCTAGTGTGTGTGGTGGGGAGGGGGGGTGTATATTGCTTTGGCTACATTTCAGACTGGGTAGAATTAGTGTTGGTGTCATGGTGGAACCATGAGGAAATCCTTTTTGTGTTTGCTTTTCTGGTTCGAGTTCTTCAGCAGGCACCCTCTTGATCCTGATTCTTTAATGTTGACAACCAGGATTCCTGAGGAACATGGCAAAGATCAGATGTCTTGATAACGTGGGCTTTATATCGGGTCCTCAGATGGAAAGGTAGGACGCAGGCTGGCATCAATACTAGCAGGTAGCTCCTTGTCCTAGGCGTTTCGATTTCCCCAGGAAGGACTGCTGCGAATTAAAACAGGGATTGCCGGAATCTTAGATTTGGCTGTCGATGGTTTATGTTAATGTGAGTTGAATCATTTTTTAAACCAAAAAAAAAAAAAAGTGAGATTTTGTCCTTGTATTACTTTCAGGAAACTTTTAAAACCTATTGTGGACCGTTTGGCTGAAGCGCTTCTTTCTGTAAGCGGAAGTACCGATAGTGTTGATTTCTGTTCTGACTAAAGCACCAGAGCAGTCTATTTATTTCTCAAAGATCCGGATTCACAAAGGTGCCATCTTCATACATACTGTGTGACTAAAGTCATACTTTAAGAACGACGCCATCTCATCGCCATCGAAGTGTCCGTCAATTGTACTGTGGAGCAACAAGTAGTCTGTAAGGAGTTCACTCTGAGAGCTGGCCCTTTAAAGGCCGTGTCCCATATCCGTATGCTAGCATCCTCAATAATACGGGGACGCCAGCATACTGCTTGCTATTGAAGTTATCGGTCATATAAGCTGCGTACACTGTATAGGCAGTGTACACTTTTTCCTTTTTTTGGTGCAGTTTGGGATGGAGCCAGATGCAGGAGGCGGAGCTTTTATTTAAAACATGCACCGTAATTTGTTCCGGCATTTCATTACTTCCGGCTCCTGAATGTGCCAGTGAGGCTCACAATGCTGAGGAGAACGGCATTGGTGAGTGCGGCCTGTGACCCGAAACACTTCTTGCGACAAAGGGTCAACCTAATGCCGTGTAATTCGAAGGCTAGGATATCCTTTCAACATTCGGCGAGGGCATTACCACCCTAATGATGTGAGGTAGTTTGCTGTCTGTTGACCTTCTGCATCAGAACAAGAGTGCACATCAGTTGGTACCAAGTTTTGAAAGAGAGGAAACTCTAGTGAGTTACATTAGTAACAATCACTGTTCTCTCTCTCGCTGACTCCAAACTGTCCACAGAGCCACCTGACTGTCACATCCACAGGCGGAGTAAAGTGATTAATCCCCAGGAATATCAAGTCACTGCTGCACTGGTCATCTAATGTTGGTCTTGTCTTTATTGTACGTACCTCACTAAATGTCCGGTCCACTACTTTTAGGACGAATGCACCGCCCCGTCCAACCATCAGAGAACGGCTCGTATGCAGCTTTGAGCAGTGAGGGGAAGAAAAGGAATATAGAGGTAAAGAAATTCAGTCTTTTCTAAGGTCCTGGGTAGAATATGCACATACTGGTTTATATACATGCACATTTAAGTGTATGCATGTGTATAGCTGGTTCTATCTTTCCACTTTACCTTAATTTACTCTCCCAGGCCTGAATTTAAATGCCAACGCCTGTTTTTTTCCCCTTCTGTCTACCCATATTGAAAGTATAAACATATCAAAATTATTCAAAATGAAAGATGTACTAATACTTGAATCAAAAGAAGCGCCAATAATGTAATGTGAAACTTTTTATAATTTTTTTGTCATTCATACACTTCCAAGCTTTTTGATAACATCAGTTCAAAATGAATTAAAAAAAAATTGTTAGAGAAGAAAAAAAGGCAAAATGACATCTATTGTATGTGTGTTTGCACAAGACTGTATGTGTTCTAATGGGCGAATGACTGTGATTGGTAATCTGTCTATAAGTGGGCAAAGGTTCAAAATATAGTGTGCGCGCTTACAGTGGGTTCGTTCCCACTTTATGGTTTAATTAGTATCCTTACAGGTTATTTGCCCCTTTTGTTGTTTTTTTTTTTTGTTTTTTTTTTGCTAGTCTGTAGTGAGAAACCTATTTGTATGTGTATCATTATTAGCGTCTAGCGTTGCACTGAGTGTCTGCCTCCCCTCTTTCAGCTAATCGTACAATATGAAATAAAGTACTGAGGGATAAGGTGACAATTCACGTGTTAATGTTTACTCAAGGACTTGGAGGAAAAAAGTGTGTTTTTATCTGTAATATCTACTTTAGTGGCTTTTAATGCTTTCATGAATAATAATTGAGTATTGCACCATTTTTTTTCCAGATTATAAAAATGAAAAGAAAAAAAAAAAGAAATATACAATGTTTTTTTTTTTTTTTTTTTTTGACAACTGTGGCCATAGGTTGGTGTAGATTGACTTGTCACCTCCAGAATCAGCTCCATGCGAAATGGAAAATGATGAAAGATGAGTGTTACAAGGCTTAAATTCAGTGGTGCCTACTTTTTTTTTTTTTTCCTTTCTTTTCTTTTCAAGGCCGCCAACAGTTTACAAGCATTTCATGTTGTTTAAAGAAAAGGAAATTACTGTGGGAATGTCCTACAAAAGGACAGACTTCCATCATGAATAACAAACACTTTACTGAATGAAGATTATTGTGCTACTTGCAGAACTCTGGGATTGATCAGTGTTGTCATGTTGTGATTCACTTTTTTTCTTTCTCTCTCTCTGTGTTGTCATTGTTGATTTCATGGACTGTTGAAGTCTGTCTTTCTTTTTTTTTTTTTTTTCCTTTTTGTGCAAATAATTGCTCACTATCTTGCACATACATAAAGTGGATCATGTCTCAGGAAGGCAAGAGTTCCAGAGTACCAACTCCACACCATTTTAATGTTCATTTTTATAAGGGGGGGAATCGATTAAGAAAATGAAGCACTGAAGGTTATGGATTTCAGAAGAAAAATACCTTTTGTTTCTAAATCCGTAGCAGTTACATATTTACCAAATAATGGACTCTAAATGAACTTTAAACAATGGAGTGCTTTATATTAAAAAAAAAATCTATATATTAAAATTGCTTTACATTTTAGACAAAGTGATCAATGATTTTGATTGTTCAAAAGACAGTTAAAGAGCATACAAGTACTGTATGTGGTAATCTTTATTGTATTTTCTTAACATGAGGTCCCTTCCTGTTGAAATCAGGAACATTTGTGCATTACTTTGTCATTATTTCTTTCCTTTCTGCCATTCTCTATTGTGGCGGGTATTATGTATGGGCTGGGGGGAGGGAACTCCTAAAAGCATTTCTGTATCAATTTGAAGGATTGGAGGTGAGCTGGTTTTTAAGGATCATGATCTATGCACAAGTGGGGTGTAGAGGTGTAAAGACCTCTGTGACCCATCTCATGGGATTTTGGGGGGGGATTACTTCTTGGGCGTTCCTTCCATGTTACTCATTATGTTGCCTCTTTATTCTTGTCAGCATCTCTTATTAATGGTGTACTACAGTACCAGAACTTTACCATGCTGTTTATTCCTAAACCAATGAGCATCTCACTCTAAAGCACTGTGGGGTTTTTGTAGCCTGTGATAAGGGTGTGTCTTGTGTGTTATCTTTGTCCCTGTGTTACCTGGGGTGGGAAGGGTTCAGGGCTGAGGGTTGCTTTTGCCTTTTAAAATATAAAGGAAAATGCCTGTACTGAGATTTTAAAAATGACAGTGGCTTTTCATGTTTCTATCTCTCTCTCTCCTCATAGAATGTGATTGTTGATGACATGCACCGAAATGTTTCATGAACAATGGAGCTTCTTTCAAACAATTAATAAACTGCATTTTTTTTTTTTTGGCTGTAAAATATTCTTAATCTTTACTGGATTAGTACGTTCTTGTTGAGCTACATTTCAGGATTGTGTCACATTCAGCTCAAGATTCCAATCTTGAATCTATTTTAATAAAACTTTATCAAACCAAATCACCAATAGTTTCTCTGTCTAGTGTGAACAATATTACAACCAACTGCACCCGCTTCACATCAGCTGAAGGCCTCACAGACTCGATTATATCAACGAACGTCGACACAACACTACTTTATTCATTTGTTCATTGAAGCACTTTATCCTACCACCGGGGAGGCAGGAGCTGGAGACTTGGCTGATGATGGTTAAAGGTGGGGTACACACACACAGGCCATCTGATACCTGGGTTCGAGTCCCAGGCCTGGTGTTCTCCCATAGCCAAAAGATTGGCAGGAACAAATGGGCTCTGTGAGTGTGTTAGCCCTGGGATGGTCTGGTGAGCTGTTCAGTGTATACCCCACCTTTAACCAACATCAGCTGAGGCTTCTGCCTCCCCCCTGGTAGGATAAAATGCTTCAACAAACAAATGAATGAAGTAACGTTGTGTCGGTGAGGCCTTCAGCTGATGGAACGGGGTGTAATATTGTTCACACTACACAGAAGCCATTGCTGATTTGCTGTAACCTTGAGCTGAATGTTACACAATCCTGAAATGTAGCTCGACTGCCTTTCAGAAAATATATTTTTTTAAAAATTGGGGAACATATACAGAGGGTGGGGCAGTGGATCGAATGTCTGCTTCACAGCAGGAAGACCTGGGTGTTTATAGGTTTCCTTAGCAGTCTGAAAACATGCACAATCTACAACAGCTACTCCAGATTGCCCAAGGTGTGAGTGAATGGTTGTGTGTTGGCCCTGCAGTAGCCTAGCAAGCTGTTCAGTGTCTACCCTGCCTTCACCCAGCGTCAGCTGAAATAGGCACCAGCCTCCCCACGACCTCGATTAGGATTTAAAAAAATGAGTGAGTGACGCACCTACTGTACGTCCTGAACGAAACATCTAACGGGAACACGGAGACGCGACACCCCGAGAAATTGGAATCAGCAGATATTTCATCTGAATGAATGAATTTAGTTTTGCTCCCTGTGCTCAGTACAACCCCCTCACACATTGCGCAAAACCCCTCGTGTTTTATGAAAGTCAATGATGTAACGTGTCTGTGAAACCTCCAAAAACAAGTGTTGCAATGCTGTGATACAAAAGTACTCACCTTTAAGAATGAAGGACGTGACCTGAAGTACGTCAGGGATTTCCTGTATCAGAGAGTGGACGAGACCAGGGGAGGCTCTCGAATGCAAAAAGCTGCAGCACACTCTTCATGAAAATGACCAGTGTTACACCCAAAAAACATGAAACCAGGTTATGAACTGCTTATAAAAAAGGGGAAGCTTCCAGATCAGTCTCCTAGCGCAGGGGTGTCCAATCTTATCCACAACCAAGCAGTGGCCACATCATCCACCCATTTCACAAGAAACGTACATCTTTTTATGCTACTGGAGTTTAACTTTCAACAGTAAGGTGGTCTCAACAAGATGGCTACCAACTGGTTTCAAAATTGAAATACTAATGTGCAATAGTCCTGTTTTTTAACCAGTGAATGGAACAGGTGGAAAGTGTGGCTACTGCCTGTTTGAAGTGAAAACCTGCACCCACACGAACCCTTTAGGGATAAGACTGGACACACGTGTCCTCGTCAGACCAGAGCATCATCTTTGCTCCTCTTTATCCCTTTCAACCTGCATCATGAGGGAACAAAAGGGAACAGCCTGATCCATCGAAATGAAGGTCAAGATATATATATATAAATAAATAAATTGTGTATGTGTAATATACACACACCATAGCTGAAGACAGGAATGTAAATTGAAAGCTTTGCCTTCCAGCTCAGCTCCCTGTTCACCACAGCAGACCGGTACAGGTTCCGCTTTACAGCAGAGGCTGCACCGCTCCGCCTGTCCATCTCCCGCTCCATTATTCCCTCACTAATGATCTCACACACACACACCACACCACCACCACCCGTGTATTACTGGCAAGACACAGAAACAGCACAGCACAAGATAATCTTCACTTGTGCCCTCAGTGTACACTTTTTTGGTGTTCGCTTAATTCAGACTTTGGCAAGAAAACAGCCTTTTTAATTAGAAATAATAAATTATGGAATTACTGATTAAATCCACTGCCTAGAATACAGAAAGCTACTCACATAAATGAAGTTCAAATCCATAAAAGTTCAAATGGACGCTGTGTGAAAGGTAAATAAGAACAAGGCAAGGATTTGAAAAATTTTATAAACCCATATTTTATTCACAATAGAACACAGAAAATATATCAGACATTTTTCTATTTCATAAAAAATATTAACTCATTTTGAAAGTGATAGTAACAACATCTGGATAGAGGTGTCTGCATTTGGCAGCTGCCCCTATCCAGACTGACTTACCCTTTAAATCCCTTTTAAACAGCTGAGCAGTTGAGGGTTAAAGACCTCGCTCAAGTGCCCTACAGTGGCAGCCTAATGGTACTGGGGCTTGAACCTCCAACCTTCTGATCACAAACCCAGAGTCTTATCCACTGCCCTAGATACAACACATTTTAAAGTTGGTACAGGGTGCAAAAAAAAAAACCTGGAAAAGAAAACGGTACTAAAAAGAAACAGCTGGTGGATGTTTTTGAAGCTAGTTTGTCAATAAATTGTAAAAGTATTCTAAGTAAAGTAGTCAGTAAGTATATAACACCTGTACCTAGGCAGATTCATTCCGTTTGAGCTGCCTATTTATTTAGTTCGAGTGGAATTTGACCGGCAGTGAAATAATAGAAGCCCCGTCCTGACTGGGGTAGATTACATCCGACCCAAAGCTGTACCACTTGGTGATGTATATAAAGTGCCTTTTACAAATGTGTCAAAGCACAGGACGGTCCGTGATTGGCTGGTGATCACTGTGAGTGACAGCGAAGTAAGCATATGCCATCCCTCCCTCCCATGAGAGCTCGGCCAATTTTGCTCTCATTGACTTCCGATCACAGATGGCTGCGACATCAACCTGGATTCGAACGTGTGATTTCCAGGTTGATAGTCACGCACCATGTTGATGTGCCACTCGCAAGTAAACACTGGAAAGTTTTAAAGAAAAGACTCAGAAATGTAATAGCATTTCCTTTAATATTATTCACTAAGTAACAGGTTTTAAATCATACTATAAATCAACATCATACCACTGGAGCCAACAGCACACAACACAAGACAGCTGAGTGTAAACACTGCTTCATGTTAATGAAGTGCACCTGTGTGCGCGCTCGGACGTTCGTAGATAAGAGACAACAAAGCAGATTAATGCAATATTTTGGGATTTATGAGCTTGGATTTAACTGTCGTCCACTACACACACACACACACACACACACACACACAAATCCACAGTAGTGCCCCCCCCCTTGATTTTCATGGAATTTTTTGTGTCAAACACTAATAAATCCAGAGAATAAATAAAATAAATAAATAAGAAAAAGAAAATAAATAAGAAAAAGTGTACCATCACACAACCACAGTCTTTCTTACATGTGTGAGAAAAATGCCTGAAAAAATTCCCGACCTCAACGCCGCACAAAACAATTTTTCGACTAAAAATGTGAAAAGATTTTCCCTGAAAAATGGACACCAAAGCGTTTCATTTTCACTGTCAGTCAAAAGCTGTTTCTGTAGGGCATGGGTGTCAAACTCTCACTGAGGGCCACATACGTAAATTTCGAGGTCATCAAGGGCCGAATAATCACATCATCTATTCAAAATGGGCAATCATGAAATCTGCATATACATACGCATTTTTCCTCTTTTTATTCACTTTTCTGAGAGTGCTTCATGGTGACAAGCTAACTTACGATCTTTCCTGAGTCATGAATAGCTAGTTGTACTTCAAATAAGTTGGTTCCACCTAGTGGATGGATGGCGAATTGTTTCATGGTAATGGTTGATGCAAAGTGTATGATAATCATATTCTTTAAAAGCTCTCACGGGACACAAAAAATGAGTTGAAAAACGAGCCAAATAAAATGAGAGTGACTCAAGTTTGACACCTGTTTCTTTAGGGCGATAAACACATTGCATTCTTCGATATTTAGCCAATTAAAGCTAAATGTACGGCAACCTTTTTTCAAACCATTTAAAACAGTCCCCAACCCGCCGAAATAACAGCCCAAAGTCATGTAACGTTCATCACCTATTCAACTGAATGCGTGATGAACGTCCACCTCACCAATACATAGAGCACAAATGAACTGAAACAGCGCATACAGTTTTCAATGGCAATAAATGTACACAAATATCCCTTACGTTTTTGTTTTGATTTCCCTGCCAGTTATGGAGAAAAAGTGTTTTGTACCTGCTTATCTCTTGTCCAGTGCTCGTGATGAACGTTCACCCCTCCAGCGACGCAACTCGACTCCTCGGAACAGATTCCTCGAAACCATTTTCCTCAAACTGCATGCTGGTTAATTTATTGGTTATTATGCAAATAATCAGCTGGTGACATCGACATCAACAAGAAAAGGCATCGTGTCCAGCCGGCATGCTATAGAGTGCGAACGTGACGACGTGCATCCTTTATCAAAGCATCCTTCATCCAAAACGTTTTTCATCATTTTTCACAGATCAAAAGCCATTTCACAGGTCTCCACTGGAAGTAACTTCATCTTTTTCAGGATTGATAGATGGAGCACTTGTCTGAAGTAAAGGGGTCCTTTGATTTTTTTTAACTCCATGAAACGCTAGGGAGCGCCACTACCGTGGATTTACATACATATAAACAATAGGAAGTATGTATGTCGGTCCATAATTAAATCAACTTCAGGAGTAGATTCAAGATCACTTAGGCAACACATACAGTATAACATCTAAATTTTCCCACAAAGCACTTGCTGTAGCCCCGCCACCCCCATAAACTAACCATACAACAAATATTCAATTGAAATCACAAATTGTATTTCTATCTAATTTACACATAATGTCATTAAATTTCTAATAAATATCAATTGAAGGTAAATCTGGCTTTGTAAAGGTTTTTCATCAATACATGGCATTACGATATCCTTATAAGCATGTTACTGAGGGCATTTTTATACTGCTATACAAACTGCTTTGGTCTCAGTAAAGGCCAATTTACATGTCGATGTTGCATATTCTCTATGGTGCGTATATACACCCTGCGTCAAAACTTGGAACGTCTGGAATGCCTGTATAAAGGGTTAAAAATGTCCACTATTGCTTGTTGTGTGCATGTCAACCAAGTGAACAACGTCCCCTAGCAATGGGTATGGCGGGGGCTGGGTTGAGCTACAGTGAGGTAAGTGAGGCGTATTCGAAACAACTCACCATCAGAACCCTGACTGACTGCCTCAATAGGGTCAACAGACGACTGGCCATGACCAAAGTGAGAGAGAGAGATGACTCCCACTACATCCAGTTGCAACACTTGCGGAACCGATTTCGACGTGCTGCATCACCGCCTGCATCAGGCCAAACCCGATACTGACTGTTGTGACTCATTTTGGCAGGTGGCATTTTCTGTTTTGTTTGATGGCATGATTTATTCTTTACACTTTTGATTGTTGACTTTTGAAACCAACATGCTAAACAATATCCACAATACAAAAATCCAGTTTTGGGTCCCAGAATAAGAATTATGGTCTCAAAGTTCTTAATGGCGGTCAGTGCACTTCGGTGTAAAAACAGTAAATTCTAACATTTAATGCAACAACGCCCCCTAGAGGAGTTCTACACCTTATATGCAAGTATAAACCGGTACCTACAGCATGGATTTGATGCTGGTGTATAACTAATGTAAATCAGCTGTAGGGCAGCTACAAACAAAATCAGTCAAGCATATGTAAAACATTTGTAAATAAGAGATTTAGAGAAATATGAGTAAAAAGTTTGCCATTTAATACTGACAGACAACAACACTCACCTACAAACGGCTACTATGATCAGTATCTGATATGAAAAACAGGAAGAGCAAAGACCAACAAAAAGCAGTGCATGGCATACGTGTTATCTTTAAAACACTGACAGTACACTGTACAAGCAAGTACCGTATTTTCCGGAATATACGTCGCTCCGGAGTACAAGTCGAATCATCCAAAAATGGCATAATAAAGAAAAAAAAACATATACAAGTTGCACTGGAATATAGGTCGCATTTTGGGGCAGTGTTGTTTAAGTGATTTTGTTAATGCACCTTTTTTTGGATGATGACAACGTGACGATGAAGCACTAAAAATGGATCTTTGGCAACTAAAACATGAGACGAGGCGTAACGAAAATGTTTGTGTGTGAGACACTCATAGTGCGTATCTACGCCTAACAGAGAGGAGGAAAACGCCTCACCTTTACACAGTTATACACAGGCACATATACTGCCACTAAAACATTAGACTGTCAGCTCAAACATGTCAAAACAGACTTTTCATTTCAATTTAAACTCTACAGTTTATGATATGCTTTATATCTTACGTGAGGAGTCATTTATTTAGCCTAGCATTAGCATTTAGCCTCTGTTATTTACCTGTCTCAGACGCTGATGGAGAGAAAGTTAGCTGTGATGTGCTCTCACTGTGCTTTTCAGTAACTGAAATCCTCCGTTTTTGATCCTGTTAATGTTTTTAATCCTGTGTATTTAATATATATATCCACTTAAAACGTTCACAATAAATGCACTATCTTTCCGGATTATTGGAAATCTGAGTGAGCCTTCTCAACAAGCACTAAACGCTTTTTGGGTTGCCAGGTACTTAAAAAAACAACATCTGAACTGCAGTTGCCAGGATTGTACATTTTCAACATGTAATGTGTAAAAAAAAATTAACAAAAATTATACAATAATGTGTTAATAATTTAACATACAAGTCACACCCCTGGCCAAACTATGTAAAAAAACCCAAAAAAACTGTGACTTATACTCCGGAAAATACGGTACTCCTTTAGATCCACGTTAGAAAAGTATTCGCTATGCCAATAGATCTTCACTTCATCATTCCAAAGTTCAGGTTTTTGCTTCTCCATTGAGTTTTTGAAAATTTCAGCACAACTTCCCCAAACACTGGCACTGCATACCTGAATGCTAAATCAAAGTTTGAGAGCTTTGCACAACTCTAGGTATTTCTAGACTTAAATAAAATAAATAAAAACAACACGACAATGGCACCATCTAAAAGCAGAGCTCCCGACAGATGCCTCTATTGATGGGTGTCCAGGCCTGGGTTTGAGGTCAATTATCCGTTTAACAAGTTCCTGTTCTGTAAAGCTTCTGATTACACTGTTTGCTCCAAGAACAATAATTTGCCGGCAAGTCTTTCAGCCTGCCCAATTTAGATTGTGTTTTTCCATTCCGTGCAAGTCTGAGCCGTGATGTACAAGCCCTTATTTTTTGGGTTTCGGTTTCATTTTTAATTACAAATATTTTCACTTTATTGCTGCCTGTCATAATGCAAATGAGGGAGACTTAACAAAAAATCACTATCAGCTCAGAGATTCAGCAGGCTTTATTGACTGCCTGTGATTGGCACACATGTACACAGGACCATGGCGCTCTGCTTGGGAGCTTCGCTTTTATCAGTCATATATACACATCAGTCTTATCGGATAACTAAACCCAATATCGAGCAAGCATACAGGCTGATCAAGATCAGGTAATGATATATTATAAATATCAGTAATGATACTGCACTAGTACTTTATACTATATAGTACTTTATTTTAAAACGAAGTTGATTCGAGTTGATAAGCTTCCATGGTAGGGTGTCAGACTCCAACCCTGGAGGGCTGCAATAGGTTAGCATTTTATCCATATTTCAACATACTGTAGTCCTTAGGTAACTAAAAACATAATAGACTGATTATGTTGTATCAGAAGAGGAAAGGAAAAAAAAAAAATAATAATAAAATAAAAAATAAAAAAAAAAGTGTCCCACCACACCTGGAGTTTGGCATCCCCATTTTATTATTTGAGTGTGCATGATGGACATTACTGCTTTGTGCAAGGCACAATTTAATTTAGAGTTATTTCTTGCATCCTGTAAAGAAAGCAAAGGCAAATAAACAAGTGCCTTTCTCCTCTTAGCAACAACTAAAATATTACCTTGGGCTATAATACACTACACTGACTTTATTGAACACGCTTTGAAACTGGATTTAATTTGGTAGAGAAAAAACCCCCGCATTTTAGGTTTTGGTCTCCATTGGTTGAGATTTGAGTATCAAGACTTGAAACTTACTTGTTACTTGTTCCCACCTCAACACTTCGGAAACAAAAGCAGAAGAGGTTAGTTATAATCTTTCTCTAATGTGAATAATGACAGGGGCCATCACCAAACTTGCTACAAGTTTGGGGACATTGGAATCCAACAACCATGAGGCTGTGAGGGCCCCCCGCTCGTAAGAAATTAATGAGAAAAATATGAGACTTGCCTCAGCCTGAACAGGGCACCAGTGAGACTCAACCTCAGCCGGTCCCATGGCATCGCTACAGGGAGAAGAAAGATCCTCAGTTTAGCAACACATAGTTACCTGGGTCCAAAGTACTTCTGCTTCAAATTACATTCCTCACCCTAATCACACCCATCAGAGAGAATCCTTTTGTCCACACACTAGAAATATCTTCCCCCAAATAAACGTGTTTTCGGTCTTAGAGTAGAACCAACTTCAATGAATGTGGCAATGATTTTGACACGAGACATAAGCCATTCATATTCTTTTTTTTTGACACTATGCTTTCATCACTTCATCAAGCCGGGTGTAAACACAACACTACTGAATGGGTTATTTAACATGAATGTGGATGACTAGGCTGATACCATGAACAGATTAAACTCTTCCATTGCATTCACACATTATTGCGATCATGCAGCCAGTACAAACCTTTACACAGATCCTCCTTTCTTTCATGAAGAAACAGGCTGAAGTTTTTAACACCTTTTATTACAGTTTGCATAATAATAAAAATAATAATAATACAGACACTTTTCACATCAGCTAATATTTTTTATGATTTCCTTTATAGGCAGGGATAAGCAGGCATACAAAAAAAACAAACAGTTATAGCTAACTCAAGCCCTCACCAAGCAAAGCTGGGGACATGAAGTCCAACAGCACCTAAAGGGTGCTGTGAAGGCTTAATTGATTTAGTACAGTAGTATGTTTACAAAGACTTGCCTTGATAAAAGGTGCAGTACTGTTCACGTTACTCCAGCCGCTTCAAATTATTACGAACCATATTTACTAAACTTCACTTCTAAAAACCTAAACGGAACATAGGGGGGAGGGGGAAAAAAGCCACACTATAGAATCGGAAACATATCAGAAGTCCAAAAAAAATCTATGCAAAATTCAGTCTCATGCGTAAACCAGTGCTGGTTTCCATTTCCCTTATTAGACAAATTTACAAGTTATGATTAAATGATTTGGCTTCTTAACAACACCATTACATGAGAAAATGGTTGAATCACCAAACCTATCGGAGACTGGTGTTTGAGCTTCAGTATCGGCCTCCTTGGGACATTACAGGAGGCCTCATTGCCATGGGTGGCCTTGGCGGAGCTCCCTGGTATGGAGGAACCATTGGGGGACCTTGCCCATAAGGTGACATTGCTCCTGCCACATAGCCAGGCACTGCCTGAGACGGGGTACCGTATGGGCCTAATAAAGACAACAAAATTAATCATTTCACAAACTTGTCATCTAACAATGGAAAACTACTCAATGTTTATGAATGGATAAAGCGATTGTACCATGCATGGGGTGCCTGACTCCTGGCTGCTGTGAAGGGGCCCCCTGCTGACCAGGCATCACCCCTCCCACAGGCCCAACAGGGGGAGCACTGATGTGTGCCTGCCCTGTACTAGGGATCTTACACTGGTAGCGGGGTAGTTGAGCACGTAGCTCCTCCTAACACACACACACAGACACGCGCGCACACAAAGACCCAACACACAGTTAGACAAGACAGCACGTGCCTGCTGTTCAAATACATCATTCTGAAGATCCAATATATAAAAGAAATGCAATGCAGCAGACATCACTATAATTGAATAGCATTCAAAAGTAACCCACATTTTACATTCAGATTTCATTACTTACTTTACAAGGGTGGAGCCACATATGGACACTTACCAGAGAGATATCCTCATCAGGGTGGATCAACTTACTGGTTGCACTGGTAGTGGTGAGGGTGGCAGGCTTACTTGTAATGGGAGTGGCAGGTTTGGCCACAGTGCTGCCTGCACTGGTGGCAGAGGGTGCAGGCTGGCTGTAGGCTGGGAATGTGGCTTTAGGAGCAGCAGAAGGGGAGGCTGAAAGCCCCACCGCTGCCCCAGGCACACCCTGCTGAGCCTGGAGACACAAGGAAAAAAAAAACAATCAGCTATGATCACAAAAGCATCAAATAGTATCCATGATGAACATTCCTGTTGCCTATGTCCGGCCCTGGAGGACTAAATGAGAAAATCCTTTTTTTTTGGGGGTCATTTTAAAGCAGGGTAACCAATCAACAGTGCAATATTGTAGTCCTCCAAGGCTGCACTTGCTACTGTTTTTCTACTGACAAGGTGCTGGAGCTGGAACCAGCTAACTCATAAAAGGCCCCGACTTGAGTTCCAGACCTAAACATGGCTTGTTGTATTTGCCATCAGGCACCGGCACCGTTTCAGTGGAAAATGTTAAAGCGCTAAAGATTATCCAGATGTGCATTTATGTACACCAGTATATGTGCTGCTAGCTATGAATAATTTTATAAAAGTCTAGTTTGACTAGGTCAGCAGGCTGCTGCATACTTGGGACAGCGGCTTAGACGGTGCTGACAAAGTGTCCATACTGGAGGAGGCTGAGCTTGTACTGGGAGCTCGAGTCCCCATCTGCAGCATGGAGAAAAAAAAAAAAAGAAAAAAAAAAAAAAAGAGCAAAATCCCTCAACATAGCTGCATCAATGATGTCACTGAGATTCATTAACAAATCAGTGCGTGTGACTAACAATGTACTTTCATACACTTTTCCTTTGTTTGTTACGTCTACTATTACATATCGTTTACGTTTAGACATATATATCTGAATACTGTGCATCACTGATAGCCTGCACACGAATCCTACTCACGGTAATGTAAACTAGATGACCATACCTCGTACTATTAAGGATTATTCATATACAGTACATAGAAGTGTGGCCACACCTGTCCTGCACTAGGAAACAAGGGCTTGGTGACAGCAGGCTGTGGAGCAGCCACTGTGGCTGCAGGTGCGGCTGCTCTTGGCATCATGCCTGATGTTGTGGAGGCCGGAGCTTGTGGCATGTGGTTCATCCCAGGACGATGACCCATAGGAGGGGGCATGCCTGTCAGGAACAAAGCCCATGTCAAACAGGCACGAGAACACATTTTCTTACTCATGTTAATAACTCTGCAGCAAAGTACTGAACCTGGTGGCATGCCGGGCATCATTGGTGGCATTCCTGGTCCGGGCGGCATCATCCCACCCATGGGCATCATGCTGGGGGGGGGGGGGGGGGGGG
>JAQNCB010000005.1:6913746-6931042 GCA_030068295.1 Euristhmus nudiceps | reverse complement strand
GCATCTTCATCTCTGCCACCTCCAGCTCTGCCTCCTGTCTTTTCCTCAGAGCCACTGTCTCTAAACCGTACAACATCAGTGCTCTCACCAGTCTTCTACACCTTTCCTTTCATTTTTACTGATACTCTTTTGTCACACAACACACCTGACACTTTTCTCCAACCGTTCCACCCAGCCTGCACACGCATTTTCACCTCCATTCCACACTCTCCATTGCTCTGGACTGTTGAGCCGAAGTATTTAAAATCCTCAACCTTCCTTAGCTCTACTCCCTGTAACCACATTGTTCCATTTGGGTCCCTTTCGTTCACACACATGTATTCGGTCTTGTTTCGGCTATTCTTCATAAAAATGGTACATAGAACTATCTGCAAAAAAGAAATAAAACAACTGTAACCCAAACTAAACATGTGTCTGAGGGTCAAGTGTCCATAAGGTGTGTCTTCCTGTCTCAAAACATTTTTGGTATTTATAGGCGTAATACTACACAAGTCCTCTAGTAGGCGCTGTCACCCTAAACACCAGACTACACTGCGTTTGTACACAAAACAACGACGCAATATCCATGTCACTGTCAAAATAACAAGAATAAAACCGACCATAACCTGAACATGTCGTCTTGAAAAACATTTACTGAGGAAAAAAAACATCATGTGAATAATTATAAACCAAGTGAGTTCTTACTAAAATATTTTAACTCGTCTGTATTTAGCATTATGAACATCTCCACACTTTGGATTGCTCTAACACGGTATAACGCTCTAACAGCGTGATAAATATAGAAATATAACATATAACCCAATATTAGAATGCTGGTGCAATAAACATCAGTAGTCTTTGGACGAGCTCTCTCTATTTGCTACCAATGCAGCGTTATAACGTACACATTATACCCTTAATTCAGTATTTCGCTACAAAAGAACGCCAAGTATAAAAATAAAAGCAGTAACATGAGATAAAAACTATAATAAATTACAAGCCTTGACTGCTTATATAATAAATAAATAAAAGCTGACGAACACAGTCAGCCTCGAATCATGTTTGTTAGCCACCTAGCTAACACACAACGACTACACTTTTCGACTTAAATATCAAAACTAGGAGATTTTCCCCGAAAGGATACCAACACCAAGGCTTCATCTGCTTCTTCTTTTTCCTTCCCATGTTTAAGTAGAGCTATGTAAAATTTGTGAATCACTTCAACACAGTGTACGAAAGACGCAAGAAAATGGCGCAGCCGGAAGCTTGTGACTGTTAAACCGGAAGTGTAACCCTGTAGCACTATCGCCCCCTACTGAGGCGGGTGTGAACTGTCACTTTTGCTCGCTCATTTTCCAGGCCCCATCATCTTAAAAGGGTCACCGAGAAACTGGAGCCTAGCTCAGCCGACACTGGGTGAAGGCGGGGTACATCCTGTCGGAGAAAATTCTTATTTTATGAATTTATGATGATTTTATACTTGTGCATTTATATTTTGCTTAAAAGTTTTAGCAGTAGATGTTTAATCACAGCAGGGAGTTAGAGGAAATGTTTAGTTATAAATGCAGGAATAATGAATACCTATAATCTAATGACATTTAGTATTAAGGCAATGCTAGTGTACTTCCATGAAATAACCACACCAAGACCCAAGATAAGAAAGGAGAAATTTAGTAAAGATAATTTGATCATAATAAAAGCAATCAGTCAGCTTGATCCAGGGGAATAACCAAGACCACGAATCAGAGGACGTTGAGTTGGACACTGCGGGACTAGTTGACGAATAGCTCGAGGACGAATCAGGCCAATCCATGGGCTCCTCAATAATGATCAATGAAAAGCTAATAAATGAAGCGCCAATTTTATTACCGCCCAAATTAAGCAAGAAAATAATGGGGGAAAAGTACGATGGGAAATGAGATCACCAATAGGCATACAAGGGGCAAACGTTACCAAGATAATAACTTGCAGATAAAGAGCAGGGAATGCAAATATCTGTGTGCAAAATTCAGGTGCTGCCATATTGAAAGCTCTTTCGTGAAAACATATTCTGAAGGAATTCAGTATGGATTAAACCTTATGATGTTGTTTGAAACAGGTGACTATTATCATAATGTTGAATGGTATAGTCATTGAAGAGTACAGGATCTCACAGTGCATGAGACCACTGTTAAAATGAGCAAAACATGGAAGCGTTTGGATATTTCAGTCTGTAGAGTACATAATATCCATAGCTAGCTATGAACAGTTTTTGGTTTCCTTCTTCAATTAAAAATAAATAAATAGAGTGCTGAAATCACTGGAAGTGGGTTACGAACTGTCCAACACACTATTAAACCCTGGAAGAACATTGCGAAACCATCAACTTCATAGAGGCATGTGGATTCCTTCAGTCAACAGGACTGGAAATTTGGTTGAAGACGTTTCGCTACCTATCCACCAAGCTTTTTCAGTTCTAAAAACTCATGCAGGCAACCAGAATTTATACTCTGTGGTTCAGGACTCACCCTTCCTAAGAGGTGTTAGTTCACCTAGGCCAGGGTCGTTACAGAATCGTTAGGGTCTCTGTCTCTAAACAAAGCAGTCCAGTTGACTGAAGGAAACCACACGTCATGGATACTATGACTGGATGATTGAGAATCTTCACAGACATCAACTTTATAGTGGAAATGTGGTCAGAGATCACTTGAAGATAAGGGTAAGTCAAATAAACAGTGGACAGTAGAACTCACACTTAGGTTTAATAGTGAAAGTAAAAGCAGTTCCACACATACAGTATGACAAGAACTCATAGGGTTTGCGATGAAACTGTGGTGTGCCCATAAATAATCTTGTTAAGGATGGTACAGAGCATAAAAATCAGATTGTGGGACAATGGAAAAAGGTTAAGCAGTCTGATGAGTCCAGATTTACTTTATTCCTGAGTGATCTATGCATCAGGGTACGAAGAGAAGTGCCTGCTTCTGAAGGCAATGATATGATCTGGGCTTCAATTGGTCAAGTCTAGGCTCAGCAACATTATGTAGATCAGGGGTCCCCAACCCCCAGTCCGCGGACCAGTACCGGTCCGTGGACCATTTGATACCGGTCTGCAAACAAAATATTTATGGTACAAATTCTAGTTTTTTTTTTAATGAGAGCTTCCGCATCTTATTTTGAAAAACGACTGTTTCCGCCTTCGCCTTACTGCCGCACTTGGCTCTGTTGCATAATTTCACACATTAGCGAACCGCAATTATAATTTTAAGCTAACCACAAGCTAACCCTTGAAAAAAATTAGTTTAACTGGGCCGCAGAAACATTTTCATACATAAAACTGGTCCCTGGTGCAAAAAAGGGCTTGGGGACCCCTGATGTAGATGACTTTTTATGATGGCAAATTCCAGCAGAACACTGGTAGGATTCATTGGGCTCAAATACTAAAGAGTGTTTCAGAGAGTCCAGGGAATTGTTTTTGCATATCAGTTGGTCATCGTTTGCAGTTGATATTCTTTGGGATGTACTGGAGAAGACTTTTCTGAGTGGTTCAACTCTCCCATTGTCAACACAGCAAAAAAAAAAAAATAATAATAATAATAATAATAAATGTAACTTTGGATGTAAATAAATGGTGTGAACTCTTTTTAAAATATACTTTTTCTTTCTTTCTTTTTCTTTCAAAATACACATTGACCCAAACATATGAGCATTCACTTCAACTAAATCCTTCCGTAACTATTTACACTAATAATACGCATTCGTTGACTGATCAGGCTGATACTGTTTCACAGTTAAACATGAACTTTAAAAAGTTGGAATGAGTGTTGCCTATTAGATCTACCTGACGTTAAAAACATTTTATTAATAAAGCAATTTTTTTATTATTATTATAATAATAAAAGCTGTTAACAGCATGTTAGCAAGCAGCTGTAGCAGTTAGCAATGACATGTTTTTTTTTTTATCCTGACCTTTAACTAAATTCCAATAAAAAAGGGAATAAGGATTGTATTTGTAATGCGTCATAGCCCTATTTAAATTACGTGCTATCATTACAATCCGTTATTATGTAAACGCTATATACTGGAAATGCTTGTATAATATATAGATTGGGTTTTGTGTATTACTCCGCCTCCTCTTTATCACTTAGGCATCTGTCTGCTTCTCTTTACGGCTGTCAGTCTTGGTTCATTGTTCACTTGAGTCTTCTAAGGCATGCGCGCTGCTCCTAATATTCATTCGTTATTCTGTAGTAGCGGTCTCTATGAATCCACTCCCAGGACTTTCTTCATGTGCTCATAGACGACATAGGAGATACTAACAGCTGGAATGACTTTCAGGAAGTTGGGTGCAATGCCACGGTACAGACCTGCGACACCATCCTGGGTCACTATATGCCTGAACTGGCCCATCATGGACAGCTTTGGAGCTCCTTCTGTGGAAGCTGCAGAGAAAAATGCACAGGGTACCATTAGAGAAACGCAACGAATCTACAGAGCAGATGTAAACAATCATCAGTGATTTCTGTTTACCAGAGCACCATATTTAAGCGAAATTGGTATAGCATCGATCAGATATTTTCGTTTTCCGTACGTCCGTCTGTCTGTTCGTATGGGCACACGTGGAAACTCATCATGTGATCATGTTTTTAACCGTCGTACTCTATCTTCCCCTCCGAAACCGCTATTTCTTTCAAGCCATAAAATAAAATACACATTTTTAACAACGTAAACAAAATTCTCTGTGCCATATTCAAGAGATATCTTCATTTTTTTTTAGCTGGAAAAGTAAACTATTACCGCCGTGCAATGTATTGCATTACTTATTTGAATAGAAAGGCTTTTAACCCAATCGCATTGAGGAAGCGCATGGCGTTTCTGGTGCAAATAAATCTATCCTGGGGCTCCGGGGCATCTCACTACCTCGTGGTGATACTGAATTTGCATTAAAGAAATCTTAGCTCCACTTACTGAAACCTGTGAGAGAAAAATACATTTTTATTTATTTTTTTTAAGTATTCTTTATGAATAGGGAGTCACTGCTCCTCCCCCCGGTGCCGCTAACTGGGTTACCAAAGGCCGGCCGTGTCTCTCACTGTCTGTGGTGAGAAGAATGTAAAAGAACCATTGCTGACTTTCGTCAAGAGTAGCAGCATAGCCGTCAGTGTGTTTCTGCCCTGCGAAGGCCTGGCGAGCTGTCCAGGGTGTACTCCGCTCTCGTCCAGAGTCGGCTGAGATGGGCGCCAGCCTCCCCACGATCCTAATTCGGATTAAGCGCTTCGGAAAATGAATGAATGTTTATGAACATCACAAGGGCTAGGATGTCACTCACCTTGGGCTTGCATGCGAGTACGAATAAGCGCCAGTGGATAACTGGCTAACTGGCCACAGGTGCTTGAGACAGTGCCACAGCCAAGCAAGACCAAAACACCGGGATCAGCTGAACCCATACAGTATCGCTGCAACCAGGCATTTTTCAGAGTCTGTGAACAGAGAGACAGAGAGGATGAGAGACAATACTACTACTTTACTTTCGGTTTCTCCCCGCAGGGGTCACCACAGTGAATCATCCGTTTCCATCCATCCCTGTCCTCTGCATCCTCTTGTCTCACACCAACTAACTTCATGCCTTCTCTCAGTGCATCCATGTATCTTCTCTTTGATCTTCCTCGAGCCCTCTCACCTGGTAGTTCCAACCTCAGCATCTTTCTACCAATGTACAGTGGAACCTCGAGATACGAAAGCTTCAGTACATGAAAAATTCACTTTACGAAATGATATGCAAAGGTTTTTCCCGCTTCATTTTACGAAAAATTATTCAGCATACGAAAAAAAAAACAGAACACAATTTCTCATCATGATCAGTACCATGATCCTGCTGTTCCTCTCCATTCCAGGTGGTGGCGGTAATACACTGCCAAAAAAGGGAAAAGAAGAAGAATCCGATGTGTTCCAAGTGTAAATAAGTTTAATGTTTCCTGACATTTATTTTCTGCCGTTTTTATTATTTTCTTTGCCTTCCTCCTCGCTACTTTCGGACATCGCCTCACTCGAAAGGTAAGGTTCCACATTCTCCTATTATTATTATTATTTTTTTTGCATTATGTTCTATTATCTACTTCATTTACAGGTATTAACGGTTAGGTTCGGTATATTGAATAATTCAAATGTATTTGGTTCTTATTTCATTCTGGTTTTACCTGTATTGTAAAATTTAATGTGGTGTTTTTACAGAGCTTGAAATTAATTAGGCGATTTACATGTAAAACATGATCCATTATATGAAAATTTCATGATACGAAAGCCAGAACGGATTAATTTCCTATCCTGAGGTACCACTGTATTCACTGTCTCTCCTCTGTACATGTCCAAACCATCTCAGTCTGGCCTCTCTCTACTAATACTACTAATAATAACAATAATATTCATAATATTCATAGTAATAATCATTACTATGAATATTACTATGAATATTATGAATATTATTAGTAATAATCATTAGAGTGGGCCATGAACTATTGTTGGAAGACAAAAGGCATGAACGTGAGTGCAAGACCTACAAACCCCATGATAGAAGACACAATGAGTTATGGTTTTAATGGAACACATTACCGATACGTAGTGCGTACCTCATAAACAGCCAGATCAATGCCAGCATAAGGAATGATGCCAAGTGTGTTTGGTAAATAGCCCTTATAGAAGGCTCGTACCCCTTCCTTATGCAGAATCTGCCTGGCACAATCTACCATCCCAGAGTATTGCCCTGTCTTCCGTAGAGTAAGACGCGTCTTCAACACCTAGAAGAAGATTGTCGTGTATAAACAGTGGGTATGGAAAAAAAAATAAAAGAAATGGGATGTGTATTAATAATTGATATTGAGTGCATGAGAGAAAACTTATTGATAATTATCCAACAAAGCAGGACGGCACGGTGGCGTAGTGGAAAGCACATCCGCCTCACAGCTAGAATGTCCCGGGTGCAGGTCCCAGGTCTGGGCAATTCTATGTGGAGTTTACATGTATTCCCTGTGCTTGTGTGGGTTTCCTCTGAGTACTCCGGTTTCCTCCCACAGTCCAAAGACATGCTCATTAGGATAGTTCAAAATTACACCCTAGGTGTGAGTGTAAATGGTTGTGTGAGTGTTAGGCCTACGATGGCCTGGAGAGTTGTCCAGGGTGTACCCCGCCCTCGCCCCGAGTCGGCTGAGATGGGCGCCAGCCTCCCCGCGACCCTAATTAGGATTAAGTGGTTCAGAAAATGAATGAATAAATGAATGAATGAATGAATGAATTTCTTACCTCCATGGGGTAGATGATTGTCTGAGCAGTAGCTCCAGCCAGCGAGCCAGCAACAAACCTCTCCTGAACCCTCAATGTCCCCCCTTCCTTGGTACCTCGGATTAGCCACTTTATCTAAAAATGTGATAGGAGTTCATATGAAATGTAAGAGGTCATTGGCGGTTTGACAAATTTGCGATTTTAAAGGACAGTCAGTTAATTGATAAACAGGAATTTGCAGTGCAGTTCTTGTATGTAATTATATTAAAAGGAAGCTAAATATTTATTAGACACCATTATCCAGAATGACTCACAAATATTATTTTTGTTATTGATGCTTAAGGACCTTATTCAAGGACAACCTGGAGGTACTGAGGCTTGCAAACTAGAGCCTATAACCACTGAGCCCTGGTAGAAGAGTTCATTCATTCGTTTTCTGAACTGTTTAATCCTAATTAGGGTCGCGCGGATTCTGGGTGAGGGCAGAGTACACCCTGGACAGCTCGCCAGGCCATCGCAGGGCAGAAACATGCTGACGGCTATGCAGCTAGTCTTGATGAAAGTCAGCAAAGGTTCTTTTACATCCCTCTCACCACAGACAGTAAGAGACACAGCCGGGCTTTGGTAACCCAGTTAGCTACACTAGGGGGAACAGTAGTGCCAACCCGTTGACAGTGGGGCTTGAACCCCCAACCTTGGGATCGGTAATCCATCACCTCACCACCAGGCCACCACCGCCCGGGAGAAGAGATCTTAACTGACACCAAAGAGCCAATTAAAATTGATTTAATGAGATCAATGGATTGACTCTAAGTGGTCACTGTGACATTTAAGCTACAGCTGAACATTCCCCACAACTATGCATAGTAGAAAGCACACTCGTTTTCTTTCTGTAACACGCACCCACACACACCCACACACACTGTGAAGAAGTTCTCTGCGCCTCGAGATGATGCGGTATGCAAGTGGAGCTTTAATAAAAGTTCAGACAAAACATAAAGCAGGCAGCAATGGGAATCAAGAAGAAACAAGACTGGAAATACAGGGATCCCGCACTTTTCGCAGTTAATGGGGTCGAGACCCGACGCAAACACCGAGTTTCCACAAAGTAGGATTGACCCCCCCCTGGCTGATGTATACGTACATATATGTGTGTATATAATATCAATAAATACATATTCAATGCTATAAATGCTTATAATAACAATTAAACATTCAAAAACAATGCATAAGATGTAAATAAAATTTAAATAAAATATAAATAATATAAAATACATATGTATAATAGATGTAAATAAAGTGTAATAAATGTGTTTGGGAGCCGAGTCCCAAAGCGGAGTTGCGAGTGAGCTTGTGGCCTTTCCCTTAACTTTTCCCTATTTGATAGTGAAAAAGTTAGGCGAAAGGCTGCAAGGTCACTACCGACTCCGGTTCACATTCACATGATGTGAGAGAAGGACTGTCTCACTGTCACTGACTTGTGCACACCAAACATAACATTGTCCCCAAACAGTTAAGAAGTTCATCGCAAGTTTGAATACAAAGGCAAAGGAAACAAACTCTTGAGAGTGGGCGGGGTAAAGTAGGGTGTGCAATCAGATGCAAAAAATGTGACTGTAAAATGTCCTACTTGTTCATATGCCATAAACTTGATTGCAGACTCAGGGGCAATTTTGATAACATTTATACCATTGCCCCTCCAAAAGGACAAAACACCCCCTTCCTGGACCATTCGCTGCAGTCCGCACCACAGGCCAACACCTGCGGATCCATGAACCTGCAGCAACAAGCAAGCGGAAGTCTTCAGAAAACAACAGAACATGCTGAAAGGACTTTATTAAATCATATATACTTAAAAAAAACATTGCATCTGTGTAATGTAGCAGCCAACCACTATTATTTTCAAACTGCCTTAATCATTCACCACACAGGGAGGCTGGAGCTGACTATCTCATCTGATACTGGGTGAAGATAGATTAAATCCCAAACAGCTTACCAGGGCCAACACACAACACACACAGCCATTCACATTCATACTCACACCTAGCGGAAGTTTGGAACAGCCAGTTAACCCAATGTGCATATCTTTTGGAAACCAAAGTTCCCAGAGGAAACCTACGCAATCATGGGGAGAACATGCAAACTCCCAGGGGAAAGCCCAGGGCTTGAAATCACGACCTTCTTGCTGTGAGGTGGACGTGCTAACCACTACGCCACTATGTCGTCCTTATTAGCAAACTGTCCAGCCCAAAAAGAACACACATAATGGGTCAAAACACATAAGAGTTCATACTAAGGGGTCTAATCTGTCATTACCTGGAGAAAAACTTTAAGTCTGTCCAATGGAGCAGTTCCAGTTCTGGATACGGCTCCTGCAATCGCACCCGCAACAAGCTGCCTCCAGACCAATCCTGCCCTCCGTTCCCGTTCGGAAAATTCATCTGGCACTGTCAGGTGCTCTCCGATATCAAGCATCTGCAGTAACATATGTTAAAGTATATTTCTTTGCTAAAAGGTTTAAATCAGTATATAATCACATTTGAGACACTAACCAAGGAGTGCTTCCAAAAATGGGCAATTTCCTCCATGTTGTGAAATGGATTGAACAGGAAATGGTCTCGCCATTCGTTCCAGTTGATGGTCATTGTGCCATCTCTGTCCATACTGAAATTCAAGCAAAGAAAACAAAAAGAGAAAACAAATTAACCAGCGATGAATGAAATAGAACTAATCACTAAGATTAGAACTGGAATGAGAGATTATTAAAGGGGCTGTGTCACGATTTTTACCTAAGGTTACTTGCACAAAAGTCACGACAATCAAGCTGGAGTTCAACGGTTTAAATCTGCGGTCCATGGGAGCTAATTGGCTAATTTCCACGGGAGGAGACATGGCATACGCCTGCCTTCCTTTCACTTTGATCAATCAACAGTCAATGATGTGTGTCTCTGATCTCTTTTGTACTAAGGCCACTCCTGCATGTGCATGCACAGCAGTTCATAAAGATGCAGGTAGCAGCATTGCATGTCAGGGAGGGGGCCTTCCCCCCCAAAAAAAGATTGAAACTCTAGTGTAAACTCCTAGCAACCTTGTACGAATTTCAATCCATATAATTATTGTCTTCTTTGATAACTCCATGACACACCTCCCCTTTAATTAGTAAAAGGATAGGATTTGGGGGGGGGGGGGGGGTTCCTAATCACAAACCTTTGCAGTATCCTGGCGGCCTGCTCAATCGACACCTTAACACCAAGTCTTTGCAAAGACTGCTGGATTTCTCTTACATCTATATGACCTAAATAACGGCAAGGCACATCATCATTGTTACACATCCAAAAATAACATCACATCAATCATCGTGGGAGGCATGATGGCAGAGTGGTTATCATGTGCGCTCCCCAGCACGAAGGTCCTGGGTTTGAGTGCTGAGCTCAATTAGGGCATTTCTATGTGGACATTCTATGTGTTCTCCTCGTGCTTGCATGGGTTTCCTCTGGGTACTCCAGTTTCCTCCCATAGTCCAAAGGCATGCACGTTAGGCTAACTAGCTGCTCCATATTGCCCCGAGGTGGGAGTGTGTTGACTCTGCGATGAAGTGGTGAGTTATCTGGAAGCACCTGAAATAGCAGTTGCTTCCAGGCAAAGGTGGGCAGTGGTGGCTTAGTGGTATAACATGATGGATTACTGAACCAAAGGTCAGCGGTTCAATCCCCATTATCAGCACTGTTAGGCTCCTGAACTCTGAATTGCTCAGTTGTATAAAACTGACAATTATAAGTCGCTCTGGATTAGAGTGTCTGCCAAATGCTGTAAATAGCAGTATCTATACAGTAGATAGAGCAATAAACCTTCTTCTAGCTGCACTGATTCAACAGCTGGAACTCAGACCATTTGAAATGGTCAAATGAAAAATCTGTCACAACATAGCTTTTCATTCCTGATATCTTATACAGTAAGTGCCACATCAATACTACACATGCTTATGCAGGGAAATAAACAAAGACAGCAAATAGTAGTGCAGAATACAAACCATCATTGTTGTTGTCCAGACTGTGAAACATGAGTCTGAGCTCTTTCTCGTGGTTGCGCAGGTACTGGGTGAATTCCTCAAAATCCAATTGTCCATCATGGTTGGTGTCACTCACACGCACGATCTGCAGGAATGAGAGGCATCGGAATGTAAAGTAATGGGAAAGGAGAAAGAAGCTATGGAGATGGATAAATATGTAGGAATGAGCTAAGGAACTTGCACCGAAACACTAATTCTGTGTCTCAGTCTTCAACACTAATTGATAGGTTGTTTCAACTGTGGGGCTTTGCAAGAGAAAGCTCAACCCCTGCTGTAGCTTTCATTGTTCTAGGTACCAATAGATGGCCACATTTTGAATGAAGTAGATGTAGCAGATCGTCAGATCTAAGAGCAGAACTTGCTTCAGGTTCTGTGGCAGCATGAGGGCCGGTGGTGTAGTAGTTAGGGTGCTGGGATCATGCACGAGAGGTCATGGCTTTGAATCCCCGTTAGACGCCCCCCACCATGCTAAGACCAATGGGCGCATTAACCACAAGTGTGCCTCTGTCCACCCAGCAGGACAAATGGGTAATAGTAAAAATACTGGGAAGGTAACCTGGGATTGACTAGCATCCCAACCAGGGGGATTTGGACTCCAAGTTGCTTCACACTAAGGAACTGTCTTTACCTTACTGAGGCGTAAGACCAATCATGGTGCATTCAGCAGGTGAATATGCTGCCAATGCCAAACACCCACCGTGCATCATGACCTTCCGAAAATTCCATTTGGGAGAATTTACAATGGGTCATGTCAAGCCAAGTGTGTGTTTATTGGCGCATATGAGATCCAGGAGTCAGACAATGGAAAAAAAAGTACCTGAAAAGTGTCACATTACAGTTCAAATACAAACAAGTGATAATATAAATGAATAAACAGAAGTTACCACCCATGTCTGTGTTTTCAGTATTCTAAATGTGGGAGTGGAACCACTGGAGCCGGAAACCAGGAAATAGAAAGAAGTCAGTATGAATCCGTGTCTCTCACGGCGCTCATACAAGCTGTCACGCAGATTCCCCAGAACCAGCGCCCCGACATGCCGATCAGGAGCATTGTTTGCGAGAACTGTTCCAGGCCCAGCAGGAGGACCAGCAGGTGCCCCAGGCCCTGCTCCAGAAATCTGTTACAACAGGTGCCAGCTAACTGATGGCAGTGTGCTGCCCTGTAATCCCCCCCCGACCGGGATGGGGCTGCAGGACGTTCAAGCATGTTGTGGAGTTATGGGAGTGGGGGTCTCCAATGTTCCTTCCTTACGTATTTCTTCCCACATGCTAAAGATGTAGGTCAATTATGGCAAAAATCAAATCAAAAACTAGATTTGCAGTATCACCACCCACAATGTGTCAATACACACCCAGCTGATGGTGCAGATTTAACAATAACAGAATTAGATGTATTACCAAGAAAAAGGATTAGTGTTATCCTCAGCATTTTCAAATCCACTTCCTCACCTACTTGGCAAAACGAGCATGGGAAAGCGGACAAGTAGAGTGTAGCGGAGATTATATACAATCCGCATGGGATTACGGTCATGATGTGACAACTTTGCTATTGGTATTGGGACAAGAAAACACACAAACTAAAAACGTAACGATGGGATGTTAAACACTTCAGTCACTCATAAAAGGAGAACTACATTCTGTGCACATATATTTCCTTCTAATAGCGCTAGCGCATAGCTCAGCATCCAGGACATATGTTATAACTGTTATACTAATTCGAAGAGACAAATCAATCGCACACAGCTACTTATTGAAAATTTTATTATAAAAAAAAAAAACAGTTTGCTCTTGAATTGGCTGTCGGATTAGTTAAAACACCTGTGAAATGCACATTAACACTATTGTGGTTTAAAACTGCACCTGTGAATGATTATAATACTTTTATAGAGATGTGGCAGCCCTACCTAACATATATGGATACAGTGCCAGTTTCTGTGGTGGATGGATTGTAGTTTTTGAATGCTTTTACAATCAGTGCTCACTGCCTTGCCTCTCAAATAGTTTAATTATTTAGTTTTTTTTTTTTTTTTTTTTTTTTATTTATTTATTTTATTATTATTATTTTTTTGTCTCTCTCGTGGGTGGGTTGGGAAATGGGTTTGGCGTTGTTATGTATGTTTTGTTAAATTGAAAGTTGAAAAAAATAAAATATTCAAAAAAAAAAAAACCTGCACCTGTATTCATTTGTTGAGCTGCTGACAGGGTTGTATGCAGGCTGAAGCCTACAGTAACCTCGTCAACTCTGGGCGAAGGTAAGGTACACCCACCATCCAGGAGCACTTTGAAATAGCCGATTAGCCTAATATGCATGGCTTTGGACTGTGGGAGGAAACTGGAGTACATGGAGGAAACCCACATAAGCACACCGAAAACATGTAAACTCCGCACAGGATAAAGGCAGGACAAAAAAAAACGTCTTGCTGTTAAGCAGTTATGCTAACTACTACACCACCATGCCGCTCTCAAATTAAACAGAAATGATACATTACTTCATAATTTTCTGAACCATTTAATCCTAATTAGGGTCGCAGGGAGGCTGACGACCGTCTCAGACGACTATGGGAGAGGGCAGAGTACACTGTCGACAGCTTTGCCAAGCCATCGCAGGGCTAGCATAAACTTAAAGGCGCATAGACGGTACCGAAGGGAAACTGGTGGAGTAGTAATAGTGTTATGTGAAAGAGCAAGAAAGGGTAGAACCTGAAACCTCAACAGTTTCACATCACTAAAACATTAAGAGAGTTGATCTGAATAATTCAGAAATCTGCTCTGGAGTTTGGGTTGCAACTTGTGTTCTCATCCCTCTGTTATTATCCAAAACAGTTACAAACATACTTCAAGTCTAGACTCCCTGAAACAGATTACCTGTGGGACCGCCTCTCAACACAGATTTGAAATGATGAAGGCCACTTTTTTAGTGGATTAATTAAACAGGTAAACAGAACTAGACATCACTGCGTGTGCACACACGCACACACACTGCATTTTTGCTATACCATCATTTGGATTAGTTTGGTGGTTAAACTGGATTATTGATGAGAAGTTGGGGTTTTTTTTGGATTTCCTCCCATTTTTCTCCCTAATTTAGTCACATCCAATTCCTACCCATCAAGTATTGCCTTCCTTATCACACGACCACCACCAACCAGGGAGGGATGAAAGCATGCACACGGCCCCTCCGTGACATGCAATGTTAGCCACCTGCCTCTTTTTGAACTGCTGCGCATGCGTATTTGGGAACGATTTAACACACTCGGAGGCAAAGCGCTATCAGCCCCCTCAAACGAATGAGCTCACAGACACCCATGATTGACTGGCGATCGCTGTGAGTGACAGGGAAGTGAGCGTATGCCGTCCCTCCCTCCTGTGAGAGCTTGGCCAATTCGCTTCCTTGGACTCCCGGCACGGATGGCTGTGCATTAACCTGGATTCGATCTCTGGATTAATAGCTGTTGTCGATGTGCAACTCGCGAGCCCTACTGATGAGAAGGTTGCAGGTTCAAGCCTTAGTGTTGGCAATCTGACCCTACTGAGCTTTCAAACTACACTCAACTACCCAGTTGTATTAATGGCTATACACCATTAATTTAAAATGTTGTATGCTATGGATTTGCTTAGTTTTTAAACAAGTTCGACCCCCTAACTTCTTGCCGAAAAACATTTTTAAAAAAGTGATCCTTTCCTTCTGCCATGGCTTCTGTGTTTTCAACTGGTGCATACCAAAGCCACTCACATGCACACCTAGGGACAATTTGGAACACCAATTTTTAGTCTAACGCACATGTCTTCGTACTGTGCTAGAAAAAAAAAACGGAGTGGAAACCCATGCAAGCACAAGAAGAACATTAAAACTCCTCACAGAAACGCCCTTGCTGAGCTCAGAACTCGAACCCAGGACCTTCTTGTTGTAATGTGCACATGCTAAACACTACATCACCATGGCAAAGGAAACCTGGAAGAAACCAACACAAGCAAAGGGAGAGCTTACAAACACCACAGATTCCATCCCTTTGCCGAGCCTGCGAATCGAACCCATGCCCTTTCTTTGCTGTGAGGCAGATGTGCCAACCAACTACCCCACCATGCCACCCTTTAACTTAACTCTCATCAGTTAGTCATGTGCCGAACCGCTCAATCCTACTAAGGTCTGAACAGCTCACCACACCATCACAGCGTAAACACACACACACACACACACACACACACAACCATTCATATTCATGCTCACACCTAGGGGCACTTTGGAACAGCCACTTAGCCTAATGTGCATGCTGTCGGACTGTGGGATGAAACCGGAATGCACAGATGAAACCAGTGCTAGCACTCCACACAGAAACGCCTTTGTTGAACCCTGGACTCGAATTTTCCTGCAATGAGTTGGAAGTAGTAAAAAAACCACAGCAAACCTTATCCCGTTATGTGCACATCAGAGAAACGTGGTTGCGCTACCGACGCTTAAAAAATACGTGCGCGTCTACAACAGGTTGCACGGTAAAGGTTATGGAGGCAGAAAAGAACCTCGTGTTGCAGTGAATGAATGTATCCCGAAAACTCAAGTCAGTTTCTTTATATCAAGCTGCATCTCTAGCAAATCGTCACGAGATTTATTTAAAAGGAAGCACATATTATTATTTGTTATCAATTTCCACTGATTACACATATGATGCATTCACTGGCTTTTCTTTAGCAGTGCAGCATTTTCTTGTTCTGCATTGAATGAAATCCAATTACACAACGATCGGATACAATATAAATGTATAACATGTATAACGCCATGGTTAATTGTTAGATGGAATAAATCTCAGCCCTATAATAAACTGCTCACCTCATCTACGTCACTGCGGACGACCCCCCACGCTGCGAGTCCACTGTGAAGTTCGTTCATGTCAATCCTCCCATCTTTATTCACGTCGAGCTGCTGGAACAGTTCAGCCCAGAGTTTCTCTCGCTCAGTTTCTGGAGCATCGTCACCCTGACAGCGAGCCCGGAGCCGTCTGAAAGGCAGCCGAACCCTCGTTTCTCCCATGTGAACCACTGCGTTCTTCCCAAGATCTGTTCTGAACCAGGGGGATTTGGACTGTATACCGTATGCAAGGGTCACCGTTGGCCCGGTCCGAGTCCCAGATGACTGAATGATCGCCACCGATCAGTGTGGTGCACCTGTATTCCTTGGAAGTGCCAGAACTCGAGTAAATGCGCAGCTCAGCTCCGTCAACTCTGCTCCGATTACAAGCGCTCTAATCCTGTGGCTCCAGTGGACACTCCACCACATGCCCTCTGTAATATTAATCCCCGTATCAATTGCACTGATTCTATACGGCGATCCGTAATGCCATCGATTCTCCCCGGTGTCCTCCTTCAGATGCTCACGAGCTGCGATGCATCACCATGAGATCCATTCGCGGTTTTCCGCATCGTCTGTATAAGGGTGTGCTGCACGAGCCTCAGTCGGTTCTGAAGAGCAGGGACTGTTAAATGATCACAGATCTTTGATCCATTCCCTGAAACCGACCCCAATCACTCATATGTATTCATTCACTTTCTAAACCTCTTAATCCTAATTAGGGCGGCTAATGAGGCCCATCTCAACCGACTGTGGGCTAGGCGGGGTCCACCCTGGACAACAGGGCCTACACACACACACACTCACACCTAAGGGAGATTTGGAACAGCCAATTAGCCTTCTGTGCATGTTTTTTGGACAGTGGGAGGAAACCGGAGTACCCGGAGGAAACCCATGCAAGCACGGGGAGAAAGGGAGCAAACTAACACAGAAACGCCCAGGCTGGGAATCGAACCACCTTCTTGCTGTGAGGCGAATGTGCTAACTACTGCGCCGCTGTGCTGCCCCACTCCATCCATCCATCCATTTTCCAAACCGCTTGTTCCTAGTTAGGGTCGCGGGGAAGGCTGGTGCCCGGGCGAGGGCAGAGTACACCCTGGACAGCTCGCCAGGCCATCGCAGGGCAGAAACACGCTGACGGCTTTGCAGCC
>JAQNCB010000005.1:6798408-6808837 GCA_030068295.1 Euristhmus nudiceps | reverse complement strand
TCATGACTAATTTTACATTGTGTGTCCCTTAATGAATCAGCAGAACATGTGAAAAACATGTACGCTTACTATCAAGCCATATATTTAGTATAATGGGCTTTTGTTCTCTTTGTTGTTGAGGGATGGAAAAAAAAAAGATGTAACACTGATAAAAAGGCTGTATCTTGAGAAGTGCAATGTCCTTAAGAAATGCTCAAAATTCACCAGAGAGAATGTAAAATCCCAGTAGATGACCCCCAGCCTGCACATGTGTCTATTCACGCAAAAAAAAAAAAAAAAAAAAAAAAAAATGCCCCCCTGCCCACACCCGCAGAGAGAGCATGCAAACTTCACACAGAAACGCCTGAGCATGAAGCTCGAACCCAGGACCGTCTTGCTGTGAGGCCAAGAAAGTGGTCGAGATAGCATTGTTATGTAAACATGTGCAAATGTTCACCTTCAGAAACAGTCCTGGAACATTTCCAGCATTTTAAAACAGTTAGCAAGAAGAATTAGCCAGGAAGGCAGACCACATACCAAGGTTAATGTTTGTTAATTTAACACTGTTATTGTAACATTTATCAACAAACTCTCTTCTCACAGCACCATGACAACGAACTACATTTTAAAGTGACAGTAGCTTTTTAAACCTCAACCGGAAACAGACGCGTTGCATAAGATTTATAAACAAAACAGAGAAGAAATGTGAAGCGAAAGGAAGGCTGTTTGTACTTACACTCCTTATGACATGAAATCTAAAAATCGTACCAGGTGTTTTTATAAAGTCTCCGTGAAATCACTGCTCCGTCGCTGTCAAACCACAGAGTTCAGTCATGAGGAGTTTCCGGGTGTCAGTGCACGAGAGAGAGAGAAAAAAAACAAGTTTGTCAAGTTTTGTAATTCGAGAACTGAAACTTTTTTTAAAGAAAATATTTTTACACGTAAACTGTCAGCACATTCCCCTTGTCTCATTAAGACCCACTGGAAAAACCACCACATACATTCTTAATTTATTAAAAAATGCATTAAGCGAATAAGTAATGATTTATTACCGGAACCGGAAATCAGAATCAATTTATTTATCTGGCAGCCGCTAGCTCCATGCTAATATGGGACTTTCGTGAATTGCTGCTACTGATGCTACATTGTAAACAAGGAAAAATACTCAATAATTACACAATAAAAGTCTAAAAATAATAACCTAAAATTCTGAAATAGTCGAAAAATAGCCTAAATAGTATAAAAATAAAATTCTAAAAGTACACAAAATATGGCACATTCACCTCATAGCAAGAAGGCCTGGGTTCGATTCCCAGCCTGGGCGTTTCTGTGTGGAGTTTGCATGTGCTCCCTGTGCTTGAGTGGGTTTCCTCTGGGTACTCCGGTTTCCTCCCACTGTCCAAAAACATGCACAGTAGGCTGAGTGGCTGTTCCAAATCTCCCTTAGGTGTGAGTGTGTGAATGGTTGTGTGAGTATCACGCCCTCACTCAGAGTCGGCTGAGATGGGCGCCAGCCTCCCCGCGACGCTAATTAGGAATAAGCAGTTTAGAAAATGAATGAATGAAAGAATTACACAAAATACACAATAGTCTAAATATAAAAGTCTAAAATTACACAATAATAACCCAAATCAAGAACAGCAAAAAAGTTTTATTCCTGTAAGGTTTAAAGAAAACAGAGTGTTATTCCATTCATTCATTCATTTATAATCCTACTCAGGTTGCTGGGAGACTGGAGCCTATCTCAGCCAGTTAAATCCCTCTATTCCGACAGCCTATTGGTCTGACAGCACTTAACCCTCACCCCAACCAATTTAATCTTCTGAGATCACTGTCTCATATGAGGACATCATATTTGTTTTCAATACACTGTTTATGTCCTTGTAAGATCCTCATGTGAGGGACTTGGGTAATACACTTTTGCCTACCGGTAACTTCTACCTGTGTGAAGATGATAATAAAGCTCAATGGATATCGGGTAGTATGGAACAGTGGCATCGGAGAGGACTGACACAACATTAAATTTGGGTTGTAGGAGGTTAAGCAAGGTGCCCATCTAATATGAATAGGGTTGTCAGATCAATATGATGTCAGATTATGGAGCCCTCCCTGTCTCAGCCGACTCTGGGGAAAGGTAGGGTATACCCTGAACAGCTCACTAGTCCATTGCAGAGCCTGTACACATAAATATTCACACATTGGGGCAATTTGTATCAGCCAATTAGCCTAATGTGCATGTTTTTGAACTGTAGGTAGAAACCGGAGAACCCTGTGGATTAAATCGTATACTATTTTCTGTTTCTTAACATTTGTTTTCAGACTTTCCCCACTTTCTCTTAATCAATGTTACGCTGTCAAGTTATTTCTCATGCGAAAAGTAATTTCTTCGATCACATGGTCTTGTTATTGTTATTGTAAATAGACACGGAATCAAAACAAGATGTAAAACAGGTGAATAAGCGATACTAAGCTGGATACAGTCACACACCAGGAATCCAATTCTGTTTTGCAAGATTCAAGGAGAATGCCTTGAGATCCAGATCTTTTGATAGTGCCTTATCACCCGTAGTTGATTGTTTACTTTGTTACTTTTGCAAGCATTGGAATGGTTTAGCTGTTTTTATGCTGAACAAATTATAATAATCAAATCTGATCATAAGAATAAGTTAATTAGCTTGGTGCCCAATGGAGGCAGTGATTAGTTACATTTTTGTAACTGTTACTATTATTTAATTATATGTCAGCCATTATAGACTACATTGAATAAATACAGCTGTAAAAATATTCTGTCTATTTGTGTTTGTCTTTATCTAAGGCTGAAAAGCAACAAAAATGTCAACATAATATTTTTAATGAGGATGATTGTAAATGCATGCATATACACACACACACACACACACACACACACACACACACACACGAGTTAATTTTCGGTGGGATAGATTGCAACAGGTTGGTGTGAGACAGGAGGATATGGAGGAGAGGGATGGATGGAAACCGATGATTCACTGTGGCGACCACTGAGGGGAGGAGCCAAAAGAAAAGTGGTAGTAGTAGATTGCAACAGGATGGACTATGTAAATATGACAAAGAGCCAGAAGCAGTATAATATTCTGGATAATGTTCTCCTTGAGAACTTTGGGTCTTATTATTCATGTAGATGTAATTTGTACTCTTGTGTACTTTTATGGCAATGGTGTTTTTCTTTCGGCAGGATGGTGCGCCTTGCCCTAGTGCAAAAACTGTTCAGGAATGGTAGAAGGACAATTGGCCCCCAATTCTTGATCTGTGGGATGTACAGGACAAACAAGTCCAAACCATGGGGTCCCACCTTGCAGGAATTATATTTACATTACAGAATGCAGTAGACACCCTTATCCAAAATGACTTACATTTTTTTTTATTCAGCTGAGCGATTGAGGATGAAGAGCCCTGCTCAAGAGCCCAACAGTGGCAGCTTGGTGGTCAATCGATATTGCCATAGTCCAGTGTGGACCATTGGCGTCTTCCGATGCCTAGCCTTTGGAATTGGGAGACCTTGAAGGGCACCACTCTGCACCTTGGTGGTACTATAGCTTAAAACCCCAACTTTCAGATTATCAAACCATAAAGCCACCTCTCCCCCTCAAATCAAAGGAATTAAAGCAAGTCCTGCTTGGTGCCAGAAACTACAGCACAGTCTCAGGGGCATTGGGGAGTCCCTGACTTAATATGTGACAGACGAAGGATGTACACAATCACAGTTAGGTAGTTTTAATGGTACGGCTGATTGGTGTACATCTTGCACCTTTAATAAGATATGTGAGTCATTTACTAAAAACCCAACCTCAAAGCAATTGATGGTTCCATTGTTTGAAAATTCTGAAGTTTGAGCTGTAAGGCACAAAACATATATTAAACCATACTACAAAGAGTTTATGGGATGGAGATGTGGAAATTATTTAATTATGAACAATAAACCATCATATTGAAGATTGCCAAGATTGATTATCTAGATCAAATGGCACACGGTGATATAAAATCACCCCTGCTCAGAATAAATCAAAGCATCCGAACATGTAACTGATGTTGGGATGTAGTTTATTGACAGGCTGAAAAAGAGTGAAGAAGCAGAGATTATTAAACTGTACATGGAGCACAAGGTTACTGTTCTGCAGTTCTGAAATTATATTTAGTAGGATTACAGCAACACGAGTCAAAAAAAAAAAAATCTAACACTTAAAAAATTTACATACAAAATTACAAAAAACAAAAAAAAGGCACTAAATTAGATTTAGTCTCTTGTGCAGGTTGCATAATTCTACATAATCAACATTCTGGATTTTTCCGGAAACCTTCTGATTAATCCTTTTTTGTCTTTTTTTTTTCCTAGGAGAAAAAAAACAAACCCTTTGTGTTGATAAGATACACACACTGCAGCATACTTGCATAATAACTGCGACGTTAAGACCTCAGTGGAAAATTTTAACACCTAAACACACAGACACACGCACTCAGGCACAGAGAAAGAAGTGAATTACAGTAGTGCGTCCGTGTTGAATACAGCGTTAGCCTCAAGACACACTGCCATGACACTCAACATAATATGTTGAGTAACACAGCCACTAGATAAAGTTTGTGCATGCACAAAGATGCATGACCATAGGTTCATTATTCGCTGTTCCTCAACAGGCTGACATTTTCACGTTTTGTCACTTTAGAATTCAGAGATCATGAAGGTGGTGTTTCACAGATTAAACCAAAAACAGCAGAGGCATGGACAGTTAGCAGCAAACTTACTTTCCAAATTGAATTTAAACCACAGGCTTTCTGACAGACACGTGCCCATAATCAATTGTGTTTGGTTTCAGTATCAGTGACACAAGCTTCCATTTCATCCTCAAGACCTAATCTTGAACCAATTTTTGTCTAACGCAATGAAACATTGGCACAATGCAAACTTTTGGGACCACCTACAGCAAGGGATGTTTTACACGTTATTCTTTAACAGGCTTTCTTTATTTTATTGCTGCGTTGTGGAAGACAACTGGCACACAATCATCTTTGATCTAAACCATGACAGCAAGTGAGGCAGTTATTACACAGTGAACATTGTGGCACATGTATATAAAATATTAAAATCCATTTACCACCCCCTTCACTGATGGTGATTCAGTATCACACCTCTCAGGGGGGGGAGGGGAAAAAAAACAAAAAAACAAAAAACAAAAAACCACCATACATTTGCTTAAGCATGGAGTGTGAAATCATCTTTCTCTCACATGCACACACAGTCTCGGGAACATGAACATGTGAATGTGAGCATGCAGACTATGAGCTTGTTTCCAGATTGTTATCCGATTAAATACGATTCTGAGAGGACAGAGGTGCTAACGCAGTTGTGTTGTAGAGTGCTTGCTCTAACGGGGTGATCACACGAGAGGTGCGATAGAAAGTTGACTGACATGGCCAATGTCGAATTTGTCTCATGGCATCCGCGGCATCGCATTTCAGTTTCCTGGTTCTCATCATGACGGACTCATCTTAAATAAAATGTAAACATAGTTGAAATTTCCACCAAGGTCACAAAACAAGGCTGTGGCGTGAAGTATTGTCAAACTACACACACAGATACATAAGATTTTCGTTTGCAAGGAAAAGCAGCAAGCTGTAGACTTCTATGCAGAAAGTTTGAGACTTGCCGGATTCTGCCACATTCTGGCCATTTTGTCATCCTTTGCATGTTATTCGTACTAATAAATAAAAAAAAAATTTCGAACAAAACCCAACTGATTCAGGACAGAAGTTATTTTTTCCCCTCAGGTAATCTCAAATTACTTGCAAATCAGCCACGCGATATAATACATATTTAAGCTGCAAACCATTCGCTCGTACGTGGAGTCGCAAAACGTCTTGACGCAAACGTAAAAATTCACAAAAAATAAATAAAATCAATTCACATCATTTGCTTTTCCATTGCACCTCGAGTGTGATTGCCCCCAATGCTGAACCTTCAGGGTTGGAGTTGTAATGAATACAGCAACAGTAGAAATTAAAAATAAAATAAGAGACTCCGCGTACGACAATCATCCACTCATACAGTGACTAAAAAGCAAGACATTACAAATTCATCCACAACTCAGTATTTCAAATTCTTTAAAGACATGAGATCTCTGCAGGCTGCTTACGATGCACTCAGAGCAGAGATAGCAGCAATACCGAAAAGCCAGACTACCATCCAGTAACAGGTTCAGCCATGCTCTGAGGCTTTATTAGAACAAGCAAGTATAAGGCTCAGTTAAAGCGGGTCTTTCAGCGAAACAGTAGATTTTTCATTCATTCACCAACCGTGAGCTGGATATCGTTGAATAGGCCCTGGCAACATGCACCTCGCCGAAGATTAATAGTTTTTTTTAGTATATACTACACTGAAACAGACAGAAATAATCAAAGAATTATGTTTTTTTTTTTTTATTGATTCAAGCATTATCCCATGTTTGCGGGGTGGATAACATCAACTCATTCAATATTTTTTTGTTTGTTTCTGATTGGTGGAAAAGCCATCAAATAATATTAATATTGCATCACTGCCATATGACAACAGAATTATTACATCATTGCCATTGGATAAAATTAAATAGTATTGAGTATTGTACAACTGAGATGTACAACATACTATATATAGTAACGCGAGTTAGGACAAAAAAAATATTTGGAATGAACAACAAAACAATCATGGAATTAGGCTTAATATTTCCACATTTCATATAATATGGAGGATTATTCGGTTTTAGCGGATGAGAACCCCTTGAAGGGATAATATTCTGTACCATACTTTGCCTCATTCAATAACTAATTATTGTTACTCATTTATAAAGTATTTTCTAATTTCTGATTGGTAGAAAGCCATCAAATTATTTATGGCATTAGCCTGCGATGTGAATTATTCTACTATTGACATCGGAGAGGTTTTACTGGCACGTGTGACAGTAATGAAGAAATTGTCTACTTTATTGAATAATAAAAGGATTATTTCATTCAACTTGCATGATATGGAGAATTAATCATACTCAGCCTTTGGTCTCGGTGGCTAACAACCCTTCAACTGAATAATTCTCCACATCATACTTCGCTTCATACAGTAATTGCTTATTATTACTAATTATTATTTCAACATGTTTTCTTATTGTTGTTTCATTCTTGCATGATTGACATTACATGTAAATGTTCCTCCTAACTCCTCCCACTCATGGTAGTGAGAATTAACGATTAAACGGCCGTTTGTGTTGTGGGCTGCACTTCTCATCAAGTAGTTTGGTAATTTCCTCTTCCTTCTGACGAACAGCCATTTAATCGTTAACTCTCACTACCATGAGTGGGAGGAGTTTGAAGGAACATTTGCATGTAATGTCAATCATGCAAGTTCTTTGAAATTCCAAGAATATTTGGAAGTAATGCAATATCAAAACTTTGGGACCGCTTACTCCTAATTAGGGTCACGGGGAGGCTGGCGCCCATCTTAGTCAGGTCAGAAACACGCTGACGGCTATGCAACCTTCTCTTCAGGAACATCAGCAATGGTTCTTTTACATGCCTCTCACCATAGACAATGAGACACATGGCCGGCATTTGGTAACACAGTTAGTTGCATTTGGGGGACAGCAGTGACAACTGTTGATAGTGGGGCTTCAGTAATTCTCGAAATCACATCCATTACATTGTCTAATTTCTCTTTATCCCCAGGCAGTGATCCAATCAGATTTCGTCCATTCCCATGTAGTATATAGTGTATATTTGAGTGAAAGCAGTTAACAGACTTTTTCCTCGTCTTCTACAGTCAAACGGTGCGTGAAAGAGCAAGCACAAGGTCAGCGCTGAGCTGTTCCGATTCATTCATTCATTCATTTTCCAAATTGCTTAATCCTAATTAGCGTCACGGGGAGACTGGCGCCCATCTCAGCCGACTCTGGGTGAGGGCAGGGTACACCCTGGCCAGCTCGCCAGGCCATCGCAGAGCCAACACTTGCACAACCATTCACACCGTAGGGAGATTTGGAATAGCCAATCAGCCTACTGTGCATGTTTTTGGACTGTAGGAGGAAACCCACACTAGCACGGGGAGAACATGCAAACAGAAGCACCCAGGCTGGGAATCAAACCCAAAACCTTCTTTCTGTGAAGCGAACGTGCTAACCACTACAGCACCGTGCTGCCCAAGCTGTTCAGATACTTCAGAAAAAGCTTTTAAATGTTTTTAAACAAAGGATCACATCATTATACGCCACAAAAAGACATGGACCTCACTCGGATCACACCTATCTTTCAAAACCTTGTGGTGCTGATCTGGCGCTTTAGACACAAACCACGTACGCCTGGTGGAAAGCAGCAAAGTGTACTGAAAAAGTGGATGGACAGCATCCATCACTACACAAACAGACCAACCGGATTTAGGAAGACAAATTTAGCCACTGTATGCACTGATTACAGTTATCTGATTACCGTTACTGCGCAATAGTCTAAACATCACTCTTCATTTCCCCCTCATTCGCCAGGAGGTTGTTGTCTTCATGCTCAGCGGTTCAGAGCATCGAGTGCGCTTTTTCATTTCTTGATAGCAAATTCTTTATGCAGTATTATTTTCCGAAGGGAATGCATGCATTAAAAGTACACCACGTCTCTCATGTCTACCTGCCGTTCGGAGCGTCCGCGCTCGTAGAGAGAAGAGCAAAAGCGACGGGTTCATGAAATACTGAAATGAACGAATTAATGAGTCAAAAAGATATTTACTCTGGCGCCGAGCTCACATCTTAAGGATGTGTAAGATGAGCAGAATACGAACGCGTCACCATCTGTATCGGGTCACGACCCACATCCAGCGGGTCGATCACAATCATGACCTCAACTCATTTTCTTTCGAAATCAGACATTTGATGATGTGTTACATCTGTTCTGAGAAAATACGAGCTGTGTGGGATATAACCAGGCTTTGACGTCAGGTTAAGACAGTTACTGAGATGATGAGAAGAAACGTAATACTGGAGCATGCCGAGGCTGAGCTGGGTTTAAAAACAAACGTCTCGGCTTCAGATCACGTTAAAAGAACTATTTTGAGCCAATCACGTTTAACAAGTGGTACCTTTCAATCCATGGCACATGAGGATAAAGCAATCTTGATTTAAAATAAAAAATTAAATTAGTTACATGTAAAAGGAAAATAAAAACTTACGGGACTCACACTGATCATTTGTAATAAAAAGAGAATAAACTGTTAGTGGTAGAGGTGGAAGCTTTGACACACTTGATCACAATACATTTTTAGTAGAGATCATCAAAACTGTTAAACACGCTGCCAGCGTCATTACAAAAAGAAGGAGGGGATTAGATATTAAAAGCTATTTGTCCGGGTGTATAAACAAATTTTATCATAGCGCAGAACTCTAGTGTCAAAACGCAAAACCTGTTGGGGAGGGGGGAGAAAAAAAAAATGAAATAAAAATTCCAACCACTGATGGACAGAATGTACATTATTTAAATTTCTCTCGCTCTCTCACACACACACACACACATCTCATTTTGTCCATGCACACAAGTGGTTAAAATTATTCAGCCCTGAGTTTGCCTCTCACACATTGCATCACTTTCTACAGTTTGAGTGGTCTAAACACACAATGTTTACACGCATACGCGTTTGTAACTCAGCTTTTCTGTCCAATTACGATTAAAACCGTAATCAACAATAATCACAAACACGCACAAAAAATTAAATTCTACCTCGATATTTAGCACACACTACATCATACAGTATTGTCAGGGTGATCAAGATAACTGAGAAATACACAATTTGCCAGCTAGCTAATTTAGGCTAGCTATAATTTTTACGATTTATTTAAGTATGCTAGCTAACAGCTACCCTCGGTTTACACTCGGACACGATGTCTGCGATTCTCAAGCACACTCGGAGCGTGATTGGGTATAAAAACAAGGCGGGGGCGTCCTAGAAATGAAACTTTATGGAATGGTGTTTTCAAGTTCTTCAAGATCTCCTATGATGGCGCGTCACACTGTACTACGATTCCCACATTCCATCACGATTGGTGTCAAGTCATAACAACATCGTGCCCCGGTGTGAACCAAGGGTTAGCAGACTCATCCAGGTGCCAAACATTTTAGTAGAACATGGTCAACAATTAAGATAACAGACTTGAAAACACAACAGAATTGTCACTGTGGTGTGAATATTGTTTACATTAAAAAAAAAAGAAAAGAAAAGAAAAAAAACAAAAACACACTTCTTGTGCTAATATCAAACGCAAACACCACAAGCCTATTAATTGGAATCCATCAGTGGCGGTGAAGAGTGTAAACCTTTAAAATATAACTTATAGCTAAATGGAACACAAATATCTACACATAAAACAATCAGATTTAAAAAAAAAAAAAAAAAAAAAAAAAAAAAAAAAAAAAAAAAAAA